>JADLZN010007616.1:0-42500 GCA_018155175.1 Sinocyclocheilus anophthalmus | reverse complement strand
CGACAGACTGACAGACAGACAGAATATAATTATAGAACGATGATAGATAGATAGATAGATAGATAGATAGATAGAGATAGATAGATATATAGCTAGATAGATAGATAGATAGAACGTAGATAGATAGATATATAGATAGATAGATAGATAGATAGATCGAACAGATAGATAATATATAGAACGAATAGATAATATATAGAACGATAGATAGAGAGAACCTAGATAGATAGAACGAAGATAGTAGATAGATAGATAAACAGAATAGTATAAACAGAATAGATAGATAGATAGATAGATGATAGAGAGATTAGATAATAGACAGATAGATAGATAGATAGAAGATAGATAGATAGATAGATAGATAGATATATAGATAGATAAATAGATAGATAGAAAGATGATAGATAGATAGATGATAGATTGATAGATGATAGATAGATAGATAGATAGACAGATAGACAGACAGAAAGACAGATAGATATATAGATAGATAGACAGAAATAGAACTATATTATTATTATAGCGAGAGAGATAGAACCTTAGATAGAATTATATATAGATAGATCGGATAGTAGACAGACAGACAGAGCAGACAGCAGACAGACGACAGACGACATATAGAAGACAGACAGACAGACAGACAGAAGACAGACGGATAGACCGACGGATAGACAGATATATATAATAGATAGATAGATGATATATAAGATTAGATAGATAGATAGATAGATAGATAGATAGATTATATATGATTATAGACAGATAGATGACAGATAGATGATAGATAGATAATAGATAGATAGATAATAGATAGATAGATAGATAGAAATATAGATAGATAGATAGATAGACAGACAGACAGACAGACGGATAGATAGATAGACAGATAGATAGATATAGACAGACATATAGATAGATAGATAGATTAGATAGATAGAATGACAGATAGATAAATGGACAGATAGACAGATATAGATATCTAATAGATGAGATATTATAGATAGATAGATGATAGATAGATAGAGAGATAGATATATAGATAGATAGATAGACCGACAGACATACAGACAGACAGACAGAACGATAACATATAGATAGATAGATAGATAGACAGAACAGACAGACAGACAGACAGACAGACAGACAGCAGATAGATAGGAGATATAGATAGATAGAACGATAGAACGATAGAACGATAGATAGAACGATAGATAGATAGATAGATAGATAGATAGATAGATAGATAGATAGACAATAGATAATAATAGATAGATGATAGATAGCAGTAGACAGAAAACAGATAGACGACAAGACAGACAGACAGACACGACAGCAGACAGATGACATACGATTGATAGATAGATAGATAGATTAGATAGATTAGATAGATAGATAGATCGATAGATCGGATAGATGATCGATAATATAAGAGATAGATCGATATTTTTCATGGCAAAACACACTACAAAGTTATTAAATCTAAAATTAAAATAAAATCAGAAAATAGAAAAATAATAAAATAAATTCAAACTATTAATTAGAACTATGATGTATTTCAATTTCACTAAAATAAAACACTGATTATAACAAACAAACAATTAATTATAATTTATTTATTACTTGTTTTTTTAATGTACATGTATATGGTTCACGTCATGAGCAAAAACTACAAATAATACAAAGAATGTTATCTTAATAATAATGCATACTATTTTTAATTAATTACATTTTTGTATATAATTTTATTATATTTTTTACTCTAAATTTAATGTTGTTAAGTTATAATTATCATCATGAGGAAAACGTGAGCAGTCATGCTTGATAGGATTTGTACAGAATGAAGGAAGTGAGCCGCTTTTTTCCACTCTGTGACAGTTAAACATCAAATCTGTGATCCGTATGATTTCCTTTTGTTAAATATGACCACCAAATATCTTGTGATTCCATTTTAAGAGTGCAGAAATCGTTTATACCGCCTTTACATCTGGGAAATTGTCTTACGGACAAGGCAGCGGCTTTTCGAAAGGTCAGAAATTTTAGTGGACTTAGTCGTATGTATTTTATGAAAGGAAACAGCATGTCCTTAAAAGTTATATTTTGTTCCTTTTCCATTTTTATAACAATAACTGCCATTATAAAATGGATAGCTGCAATCGTGGATGCTGATTGGTCAATACTGTCAAAAAAAAAAGTAGTAACAGATTTGACATACATTTAAAAATGATTTGAAACAATGTCATGTACAATATAACTACAGACAACCAATCATAAACGCTTCTGTGCCTGCCTCATTAAATATTCATGAGTTATTCATTGTGATCTGTACGCTGCAGATTTGTCTATCCAAGATTTGCCATCCAATGAGTTTATTTCTTCATCAGATTTGGAGAATCAGCATTACATCACTTGCTCACCAATGGATGTGCATGGGTGCCGTCAGAATGAGAGTCCACAAACAGTATAACCAACATCACAATAATCCACACCACTCCAGTCCATCAGTTAACATCTTGTGAAGTAAAAAGCTGTATGTTTGTGAGAAAGAAATCTATCATTAAGACATTTTAACTTTAAACTGGTTCATAATCCATAATATTGCTCTCTCCAGTGAAAAAGTCATCTGGTCTGAATCAGGAGAGAAATCTGCACAGATCAAGCAGTGTTTACAGTCCAAAACAGCTCTAAACAAATATGTGGGTGGATTTTGATGTGAGAGACAACAGGAGATTAACTTTTTCACTGGAAGAAGCGTTATTATAGATTATGGACTCATATTTTAGCCAGAAGTAACGTTTTGAAGTTAAACGCTTAAGGGAGTTTGCTTTAATATTATGGACTGGAAGCTGGAAGCAATGATTTGAAGTTAAAAACATTTTAATGAATGTATTTGTTTCTTACAAACACACAGCTTTTGGCTTCACAAGACATTAACTGATGGACTGGAGTGGTGTGGATTACTTGTGGATTATTGTGATGTTTTTTCAGCTGTTTGGACTTTCATTCTGACAGCACCCATTCACATCGGTGAGCAAGTGATGTAATGCTAAATATCTCCAAATCTGTTCACATGAAGAAACAAACTCATCTACATCATGGAGAACCTGAGAGTGGTACATTTTCAGCTGAATTTTCAGTTTTTGGGTGAACTGTTCCTTTAAGATGGCTTAACTCCATCAACTGCTGAATGTAGAATATTTAGAATGTTGACAATTTTCTGAAACAGTTTTCTTAACCACAAAAAATAATAAAAAACAACAATTATTAATAAAGTATTCATTAATAATATATATTAATAATTATTGCCCGGGTTTGCTTGCTAACCAAAAACATTTGTTTATTGTGGCATTCATATGGTGCATTATTTTTAGTTTATTATTTTTGAAATGTAAACAATTCATGGAAAAAAGAAAAACGTTAAAATATTTTTTCCTTTTTTTTACTGGGGCAGTGTACTACTCTCCTATAACTCAAGAGAACACATTATATTTGAAATATGTCCTGAATGTATGTCAGTATTTCATGTTTCAACATGTTGAAAAGCAGAAAATAAGCATTCGTTCCTCACTGCAGCTACAGCAAGAGTATGAGTACTGATTTTAAAATCCTTATTTGTAAATGGTTATCCTATGTCTCTGCAAACTGAAAGCTGATGGACTGGTGCGCAGGCTGCTGAAAGCATTTCAATCAGCATATACTGCCACACAGTGTCGCAAACCAGAAAGTGTAGAAGATCCTCACTCCTGCTCAAACTGATGCTCTATTCTGCCTTTGACCTCTGCTCACATATATTGCAGAGTACTTTCTGATGAATAGTTTTATTTTTGACTCCAAGAACAGATACAAAGACCAAATATGTTATGGTATGTAATTGTATTATATTTAATTTATTATAATTATTTTCAAAACATATTTATATTAAATGTTTTCATTTAATGTATGTGCATACTGTCAATATGCAATACTGATATATATATATGTATATTATGCTCTCAAACGATTATCGCGATTAATCACATCCATTTTAAAAAATTGTTTAAATAAATATCTGAGTGTGTAACGTGTATTTTATTATGTATATTAAATACAAACAAATCATGTATATTTAAAAATATGTTATGTTTATATATTAATTATATTTATATATAATATAAATTATATATAAATATATACATGTAAATACTTGTAAATATTTTCTAAATATATACTGTACGTGTGTGTATTTATATGTACATAATAAATACACACAGTACACATACATATATTATGTAAAAAACACTTTTATTTTTTGGAATGCGATTATCGCGATTTAGGTTTTTACTTCAACAACAAAAAGATACATAGATATAATCAAATGCCACTGACTTTAGGACTTTTAAACCGCATAAGGCAAAAGAGGTGGTTTAATCTGGTGCCGCGCCGCAAAAACCTTACATTACTTCTGTTCCACTAATCCTGTCCTGTGATTTATCATGACTTATTTCACTTTCGATGTTCTGTTTCCACCATATTTAAGTGGTCACGCAAAGGTGTCTAGACTAAACAGCCACACGAATATCCTCAGATCATGCGGAACACTGTAAAATCGGTCCACTCAGGTATACAATCACTCAGTACCTATGACGCGCCCATCCCAAAGGTACGCGCGTGAGGGCGGGGGTTGTGGTGTGGGGGTTTGGGGGGGGGCGTGACTTCACCTGAGTGATG
Organism: Sinocyclocheilus anophthalmus; assembly: GCA_018155175.1. Lineage (NCBI taxonomy): Eukaryota > Metazoa > Chordata > Actinopteri > Cypriniformes > Cyprinidae > Sinocyclocheilus > Sinocyclocheilus anophthalmus. The sequence continues at coordinate 37,796 of JADLZN010007616.1, read as the reverse complement.
TCTAACCGGCTATAAAACCCTTAGCCGAGATTGCATTGAGTAAGATTGAGCTCGACACCTCTGGGATTAAAGCCTTCAAGCATTGACTCTAAGCCGCATCACGATGATCCTCTCGCATTGGTGCTTGTGGACTTATCCTGACTCCCCTGTCGGTCAGCACTGAAACCAACCCTAAGCGGAAGAACGCGGGTGAGTTGATATTTAATTGCGTATAATAAATCATACGTCTGTGTGTCCTGTAGTCTGCAATAGAAGTTAGAGTCTGGTTTGATATATGGCGTTGATATAAGGTTGGGTAGAAGATGCGCTAAAAAAAGCTTGGATATTCAGTTTACCGCGCAATATATGCATAACACTACGAGTTTACATCATCTCAAGTTCAAAATAGACTACTTTTAATTTCATCTGCGAGTCCTTCTCCTCCTCCTCATCATTATGCAAAAGCGTTCTGAGCATCATTAGATCGCAGGAGCGCACAGGAGACTCGGACACTTGTCCCCCCCCCTGACCAGACTTCTTGGCAAAACTATTGTTCAGTCAATTTGGCTTATATATATATATATAATATATATATATATTTATTATATATATATATATATATCTATTATATATTATATATATCCTCAGGTTCTCGTTCGCAGACGTGAAAAATAGAAAACGCGCTTTTAAGACGCGCTGCGCGTATCTTTAGACATCCATTTCTGAGCAAACGGAAACTTTTTTGTTCTCTTTCCGGAGAAAGGTTTCAGGGGAAACCGCAAAGACGTTCGCAAGATCTCAACATGATCATCAAAATCATTCGAGGTGAAATCTCTGAGCTGGTGTGCACTCCGCTGCGTTTTTTTATTTCAGGATAAACGCTAAACGATTATTTATATTAAAGGTAAATGAGGATTCCATCAGATCTCCTAGAAATAGCAATCAACATAATAGCTTGTAACATAAAACAAATGCATTATAAAGATAAACTACTAGTCTAGAACCACTCCGTTACTGAAGACCTGAGTCACGCGTTACTTTTAGAGAACAGTTCAGAGTTTTTGAGTGTGGATGTAGACAAGAACTTGTGAGTATTAATAGTGCGTTCTGAGCTCTGAATGCTGTTTGTCTGAGTATTGAGTGTTTCTGCATCGGTGTGTCCCGCAGTCCCTGCGGATGCTGTTGGGCGAGGAGCTGTCTGAGCTCCTGGCGTCTGATGAGAGTCAGAGGAGGATGGAGAACAGGGTTCGTCTGCTGAGGGACCTGCGCTTGGACACTCGGGCCAAGGGCCCCTGGGCACGGATCCTGAACGAGCAGCCCGGCTCACGCAGACTCAAAGCTGGATCTAAGAAGGGAGGCTCGACGGCCAGGAGCGGATGCTTCGGACACAAGATGGACAGGATAGGAACCATGAGCGGGATGGGCTGTCAGCCGTCTCAGTACCCGTCTGCAAATAATCTCTCCTGGTGAGAATCTCAGAATCAACACGTCTCAGTCTTAGATGTTTGTAGATATACAGCTTTTTGAAAGTCCATGTATTTTTTTATTTATTTTTTACAAATATTGATTGATTGATTGATCGATCGGCTGGTAACTGTAAAGACCTACATCTTAAATATTTGTAGGCATAATCTTTATAAAAAAACAATTTTTATTCATTTATTTATTCATTGAGTATCTGTAGAGATCTAAATCATGATTTTATTATTATTATTATTATTATTTGTGGGTAAACCCTTTGGGAATTACAATTTTTTTTAAATAAAAAAGCAAATTAGTTTTAAACTTATGTTAATAAAAATGACTGATTATATATCATGTAAATGTATGATAATGTGATATTTTGTCTATATTTGTAGATATACATTTTCGCAGACAAATCATTAATGATTTAAATATATGTTTTTTTGTGTGTGTGTGTGTGTGGGTGTGTAGGGGTGTGTGTGTGTGTGTGTGTGTGTGGTGTATGCAAAAAATTATTTCACATATATTGTTTCTGTAGCAATCAATCATTTTTTTTTATATTATATATATATATATATATATATAAATATATATAATTATATTATAAAAGTTTTTTAGTGTCTGTATAGTCTATCTAATAATATATACAGTATTTATAAATATTTTATTTTGGGAATTTCATGTTACATTTTAAAATATATTATTATTATTATTTCTTTATTCTGTAGCAACTAAATCTTTGATATTGTACTATGCTTTTAAAAAGTAATTTCATTTATTTATTTTTAATATGCATAAAATTATATATATAAAAACACCTTTTTGTGCCCCTATGTATATTATATTCATCAATCACTAAATTCCTGACTGTAGTTTCTTGATGCAAAATGCTTTACCTGCTTTATTTATTTATTTATTTATTTAATGCTTATAATATAATAATGTTATAATGAAACCACTATTTAATGCTTTATTACAACAGGTGCTGTATGACTTCAGGAAGCTATTTTGTGTCAAACTTTATTTTTTACTTCTGTAATAGTGGGTTTAATAGATTTGGAGTGTCTAACTATGGGACAGATAGCTTTCGTCTGAGTGCGTCATGTGCCAAACTGACGAGAACAACGTCTGACTGTGTGATGCAGAACTGTTGTCAGAGATCTCACACACGTTTACATCCATCCATCTGACTGCATCTCCTCTTTCTTTCCAGAGGCCAATCATCACGGACCGTCATAGATTTGGGACAGAACAGACTCAGTTGCTCCTCTTCTGAGGAAAAGCCTAATGGTACGAAGCCACTACGAGAACCATTTGTGGGGACAATGAAACGTACAACTGAAAGAAATCAAATATTTAGATTAAAAAATGTGTACAAAGTAAAAGAAACACATGGCAGATGATGTGGATACAAGCTGTATATTGTTGCTGCTGCTGCTGTACATTCATGTATTTCATTCTTGCATAAATGTATTTATGTTGAAAAACTATTTATATGTTTATAAAAGAGATATTTATAAATATGAGTTTTATTTATGTAACATTTTGAAACGAATGCCAACTGCAGGTCAATTCTGTTTGAACTATTTTGTCGCCTAATAGTTGTAAATGTTTTAAAAGTCATTAAAAATGCACAAATGCAAACAAGAAAACAGTTTTCCATTTAATTTTGTGTAAATAATTATAATATATGACACATATAAAAATATATATATTAAAAAAATCCTTAAAACAAAATAAATTGATCTGAGAAGCAAGATTGTGTATTGTGTAAAATAATATAATTTTTTTCCTGCATTATATTAAGTTATATATATTTAAAAAATACTCATTTAACATATTCTCTGAAATCAATAAATAAAATACATTTTCTTTAGAAATGAATACATTAAATCTATCTTGTTTTGAGGATGTTTGAATAGAAATCAGGACAAAAAGGGAGATTTTCTCTCAGAAAAGCGAGCGAGTAAAAAGCCTAAGGCCTCTATACTGAATATTTCATTAATAAACCTGCTATAATGAATAAGCAGGAGCATGAGGGGGCAGAACTGAGACTCTGACACACGTCCAGATGAATCTCTCAAACATTAGACAAGCATTTAGCAGAATTTTAACTGAAATGGCAGAAAGGAGTCCAAGAACATTGCTTACTACAATTAAGTTGGACCCACTAAGTGGGCAAAACAGCAGATTTATTAATGAATTAGTGCTGTATATATCTGTAGTGTGCTTTTAAAGGAGCTCACGCTGGCTCGTTTGGGTCTATATATCGCAAAGAAGAGACTCTTTGACAGATAACCTCACTCCAGTTCAACAAACGAAGAGAAACGTGATCTCTGATCACTTACTTGAGAAACTGGGAGAACAAGAGCTTGTCTAGACGTCAAGCACACAAAACAGCTATTATAACTATATAATTAGCTATTTATAATGATATAAAAACTATTTATGTTCATATGTTCAACTATTTATGTTCATAACAACACAGGATAATTTTTACAACCTCGCCATTTAAAATCCCAACAGAATACACTTGCTGACTAATTTAAATTGAAGGGTAAGCATATATATATATAGATATATTATATATATATATTTATCTATTATATATATAACAGGTGGCATATCAATAAATTAGAATTGTCGTGAAAAAGTTTCATTTATTTCAGTAATTCAACTCATTGTGAAACTCGTGTATTAAATTAATTCTATTCACACAGACTGAAGTAGTTTGTCTTTTGTTCTTTTAATTGTGATGAGTTTGGCTCAAATTTAACAAAACCCCACCAATTCACTAACTCAACAAATTAGAATACTTCATAAAAAAAAAACATTTTTAGTGAATTGTTGGTCTTCTGGAAAGTATGTTCATTTAATGTACATGTACTCAATACTTAGTAGGTGCTCCTTTTGCTTTAATTACAGCCTCAATTCAGCGTGGCATGGAGGTGATCAGTTTGTGGCACTGCTGAGGTGGTATGGAAGCCCAGGTTTCTTTGGCAGTAGCCTTCAGCTCATCTGCATTTTTTTGATCACTTGTTTCTCATTTTCCTCTTGACAAAAAGATTCTCTATGGGGTTCAGGTCTGGTGAGATTGCTGGCCAGTCAAGCACACCAACACCAACACCATGGTCATTTAAAACCAACTTTTGTGGGGGGGGGGTTGTTTGCTTTTTGGCAGTGTGGGCAGGTGTCAAATCGTGCTGGAAAATGAAAGCAGCATCTTCAAAAAGATGGTCAGCAGAAGGAAGCATAAAGTGCTCAAAAATTTCTTGGTAAACGGGTGCAGTGAAATTGGTTTTCAAAAAACACAATGGACAACACCAGCAGATGACATTGCACCAAATCATCACAGACTGTGGAAACTTAACACTGGACTTCAAGCAACTTGGGCTATGAGCTTCTCCACCCTTCCTCCAGACTCTAGGACCTTGGTTTCCAAATGAAATACAAAACTTGCTCTCATCTGAAAAAGAGGACTTTGGACCACCGCTTAACAGTCCAGTTCTTCTTCTCCTTAGACAAGGTAAGACCTCCTCTGACGTTGTCTGTGGTTCAGTAGTGGCTTAACAAGAGGAATACAACAACTGTAGCCAAATTCCTTGGGGGGACATGTCTGTGTGTGGTGGCTCTTGATGCCTTGACCCCATTCTCAGTCCATTCCTTGTGAAGTTCATTTAAATTCTTGAATCGATTTTGCTTGACTTTCCTCATAAGGCTGCGGTTCTCTCGGTTGGTTGTGCATCTTTTTCTTCCACACTTTATCCTTCCACTCAACTTTCTGTTAACATGCTTGGATACAGCACTCTGTGAACAGCCAGCTTCTTTGGCAATGAATGTCTGTGGCTTACCCTCCTTGTGAAGGGTAAATGATTGTCTTCTGGACAACTGTCAGATCAGCAGTATTCCACATGATTGTGTAGCCTAGTGAACCAAAAATGAGAGACCATTTTGAAGGCTCAGAAAAACTTTGCAGGTGTTTTGAGTTGATTAGCTTGATTGCCCTGACCAGATTCTAATTGTTGAGATAGTTGAATTGGTGGGTTTTTGTTAATGTGGAGCCAAATCATCACAAATTAAAAGAACCAAAGACTTAAACTACTTCAGTCTGTGTGCATTGAATTTATTTAATACACGAGTTTCACAATTTGAGTTGAATTACTGAAATAAATGAACTTTTCCACGACATTCTAATTTATTGAGATGCACCTGTATATATTCAAGTTTAAAGATAATTATAAATTAGATTTTATTAAACATTAAAACTGAACAAATGAACCATATTCAAAAAATATGACCTTGAAAAAAAAATTAACGATTAAAAATAAATCAAAGACTAAACTTTCCACCTAAGAATATACAGAAAATGAAGAAATAGCCTACTTGCTTGGTCTGAAGTTGCAGTACCCTAAAGCCTGCAGCTGGTCACTGCTACAGAGAAGCACCTTCAGCATGCTTCAACTGCCGTTTAAAAAGCAAGGGTGCCATCTTGTGGCCACTGATAATCTCCAATACAAGATTTCTCTTTGACTGCATGTTGCTGTGTGTGGGGGATTTGTTGAGGACAGCGACCTGTTGCATAAGAGGAGAAGATGGGAGAAGTGAAGGCATGGATGAGATGAGTTAGACTTCAGAGTGAACATCTTACATGCTCTGTGGTTACAGATTACGCAGAATAAGACTTAAAAACCATGTGTTCTCTTACGTCTTGTCTGCGGGTGTGAGACTATTGAGGTTCGACAGTATTAATTGTCATTTATTGCATGCCAACGGGCGCACACGACGTGCTGCCGTGTGTACCGGATGTTGCAATGTGCCGATCGCTGAGGACAAAATGGAGGCAGGATGCTTGATTTAACAGGGTAGGGAGAGGTTGGGGTACACCTACTTAACCTCTTGAAAAGGCTGTTTTTACCCAAAAACCAGAAGACGGGTCAACATGTAACTCTCTAATGTCGTTCCAAACTGATATGACTTTCTTTCTTCTGTGGAACATGAAGGAAGTTATTTAGTCTTATTAGTGGCCAAACCTTTAATTCCTACAGGTGTGTGACATAGGGCTTGTTTCTGCCATTTTTTAAAAGTATTTGTGAATTTAACATCACAATTCAGACGTTTGTGACATATGTAATTATGAATTATAAAAACATATCAGAATTGTGAGATTGTCGTGGTTAACTTTTTTTGTTGTTGTTGTTGTGTCGGAAACAAAAAGACAGAATTGCAAGATGTACACTTAGAATTTTCAGAAAAAAATAATGGAATATAAACTTAGAACTGCAAGATAAACTCAGAAATACAAGATATAAGTTCAGAATTCATTCAGAATTATGAGATATGAACTCAGAATTACAAGATATAAACTCAGAATTGTGAAATAGCCAATCAATTCGTAATTACGAGTCACTCCAACTCTACAGCATGATTTCTCCATCCAGCTAGGTTCTTCTACAATTACCCAATCAACTTCAGTCAGAAATCTTGGCGTAATCTTTGATGACCAGCTGACCTTCAAAAAACACATTGCAAAGAGGCTGCTCGAGGTCTTGCAGGTTTGTGCATCATGCACAACACTCAGGAATCGATCAGGGCCCTTTAGTAACGGGAGCCATTGCGCACAACTTCTTGTCAACGGCCTTGTCATTTTATAGACTGGGGGACCTACTGCAATGATATTATTGGCTGGGGACTTTCCACTCACAAGGCACCAATCAAACCTCTACAAAATGATTACGAAATGCAGTGGTCGAACTGGTCTTCACGAGCCCAAAAAGAGGGGAAAAAAAGCCAGTTACACCTCTCTTTATCTCCTGTTGCACTGGCTGGCGGTGAGGGCTAGCATCAGTTCTAAGGCATTGATGCTGGGGGAACAGATGTGAACACAAGCCACACAAAAACCGGGACTCAGCGAACAGCACGCGATTACTTCATCAACTAGCGATCGTACATACCCGCTCCAGAAGTCGGAGATCCGCTAGGTGAGCGACGCACGATTGGTACCATTCACGAGAGGCTACAAAATCAATGTCCAGAACCATTCTCGCACCATTCCTGGCTGTGGACGTGAAGCTTCCCAACCCCTATCTGGGAATGCTGAATCCCTGACAAATTTTCAAGGACAGCTGAAAAACTCCATCTCTTTCGACACGAATTGACCTAATCCTAAATTAAAGAAAAGAAAAAAATTGTCTTTTTTTTATTATTCCTTTTAGTTCTAGCTTGTGCGTGCGTGGTTTTTTTGAACAATGCCTGAAACTTGGTATTACTAGCACTTTGTGTCTGTTTGCCTCTTTAAGAGGAATCGCGGTTGGGGTAATATACACTCACAATTGTAGTCGATCGGATAAAAACGTCTGCAAAGAGCGGAATAGTAAGATTTGGTAACGGGTTAGTAAAGGAAACCGCACTGGTTCTCTAAATTGATACAATAGTTTTGGTGATGCAATAGGGGAAACACTGGTGCGGTTTTTGTAAGGGTTTAAATATTGCTGGCCACCTTTGGCTCTGAAGAGGTTTGACGATAAAGGTGGGGGCCGCAGGGGACTTTTAACCTTCAGTAATTAACTCAGATTCATTAAATAGATTGACATGCAATGTTATTTTAGAGTGTGGACTTAGGGCTGGGTGATATATAGAGTATTAAACATAATATCGCAATAATTTTGGGACGACGGGATTTGTAAAATTTGAACAATATAGTGGAGATCGAATATTTCAAATGTTTTTTGGACTTCCCCAAGTAATACTTTCCAAAAGAACGCGCTTGAACGTTCCAACTATTTTGTAAAGCGAGGTCGACGTGGCACCCGCAAAGAGCATATGAGGTTGGGGGGATCTTTTTTTTTTAACACATTATAGGCTCCAAAAATGGAGGACTTAGTGTTAATTCGTTACGGGAAAAACGTGAGAAAAATGCTCGTTGATGAGGCTTTTTTCGCGATGCTAAGACGAGCAAAGATGAAGCTGACGACGGGACAATAAGGTCAAATAAACGAAAACTATTTGGGGACTATTCAACAACGTACGCGAGCAAATTTTGTGAGGGAAAAATGACGGAGACTAAAGAGTGAGATTGAAAACGACAAAAATTTTTAAACTTTAACCACACAGGGAAAACCTCTTTGGCTCTTACAAATAGTGGTTCACATGAGTGCAAGTGCCAAGATATCAAGGGTATTAATCACGGATAGAGGCTTCGCGTTACAAGAATACATTTTCGCCGGTGTTTGTTTGCTATTTTAACAATATGGCAACCCACCATTTGCGCACACGCTCGAGCAATCAACTTTGGAGAGTGGCCACACTGAGAAAAACACAAGATTCAGGGGGGCGAGGTTGGATCCAGATCCAACAACTCCCACCTTACATATACCTAAACAATTCCATCTACACCCACTACAAACATCAATGTCGTAGCCGACCACCACGACTAATCACGAAAACCAACCCAACATCACACAACTAAAAACTATCCAATTCTCCACCCCATGATCCCTAACAACGCCCAAACCTCCACCACCTAACCTATCAATGCTCCACCCTTGATCCTTAACACACCCTTCTCCACCACCTAACCCTTATCAATATACACCCATGAGCCGAACACACACCCATCTACACCATAACATATCGAATCTCCACCCCCGTGATACCTAAAACCACCAATCTCACCCGAAACCTATCAATCTCCACCCGATCCCTAAACCTACCAATCCCCCCCCCCCCGCCACCCCAACCCTCTCCCCCCCCCCCCCCCCCAATCTCCACCCATGATCCCTAAAACCCCCAACCATTACCCCTAACCCTATCAATCTCCACCCCCTGATCCCTAAACCCACCCATCTCCACGCCTAAACCTATCAATCTCCACCCCCTAATCCCTAAACCCACCCATCTCAACCCCTAAACCTACCAATCTCCACCCCCCTGATCCCTAAACCCACCCATCTCCACCCAGAACCCTTATCAATCTTCAACCCCCCTGATCCCTAAAAAACCCACCCTTCTCACCCCTAAACCTACCAATCTCCCACCCCTTAGATGTGGATCAAAACCACGCCATGGATTCTTGTGTCTTTCAGTGAGGGGCTATGCCTCATTGCGGAAGTGCGCCGGGACCAAATTAATCTGACAACACTGAAAGGAGAGAAACGATAAAGCCAGAGCCTGAGAGAAGAAGAATAGTGGGAAAATAACACATCAAAAAAGGCCCTAGGCACCATGAGGAGCAAAGTTCAAACACCACAGAAACAAGGAAAGCCCATAAAACCACAATATCCTTCTGGAGGGCCGGGACCCAAAGCACCGTGCATTCACGTGAGAGTGTCCAAAAACAACCAGTTCTGATGGACAGATCTGAACCAACTGGGGAAGGGAACATATAATAGTGTGAATATATAATATATATAGATATATATATAATATATATAATATAAATATAATATATACTCACATAATGATAAAAGCAACAACAGTATATTTATTATATTTATCACATACTGATAAAAAATGTATAGCCTGAATGCACGGTAAGTCACTTTGGATAAAAGCGTCTAACTGCATGACATTTTAATGTAATTTAATTTAGAGCCATTAACTATGATAAGCCTATTAAGGAATCAGTAACACTAGATGAGGGAAAATACACCATGTATGAGTCCACATTCTATTGATTTGTGCTCATGATGGTGGAGCATCCATGAGGCACATTTCCCCAAATTTACAAAATTAGCTAAGAAACACTTTTTGTGTTCCAACAACTAGCTCCCCATCTGAGAGGGTTTTTAGTGCCAGTGGGAACATAGTTTTATGCCACAGAGCTTCTCTTAAACCAGAGAAAGTTGACAGACTTGTGTTCTTAGCTAAAAAAATCCCAGTTTATTTATTTCTCCCAGTTACACAGTGTAAATTGTGAATTGCATGCACTAAAAAAGTTGACAGAATGCACTTTCTCTACTTGTTTTGCACTACTTCAGTTACAGAATCCCGTAACGGTTGTGTTAATTTATAAAAAAGTCGGGTAGTGATTCACTTGGTCAGAATTTTTTAAATGCTTGATATATTTGCCCACTAAAAACATTTAGTATTTACTTTGTAACAGTATCCGTTCTATCTAAATTGTTTTTGTTGTTTTTTTAATGGGGGCAAAAGAAATTCATGTTTTTTTTTTATTTAAAAGCAAATGCAAACATATCGAGATATATATCGAATACCGTAAAAAAAATTGTCAATTTCGAGATATACAGTACATTTTTTATATATCGCGCATCCCTAGTTGACATGTAATAAACTATTGTAGAAAACAGAAAAAAGAATGCAGTCACAAAATTCAAGTAATGTTTTTAATTACGATGCGGAATATTTTTGGATAAATAAAGGATGGCCCACTTTACCTGAAAATAAATTTGTCTGGCGCACATGACCTAAAAATGTTAATTGGTATATATCTGGCAAATAACACTTTATATAAACTGTATTTAATATTATAGCTGGACCTTAAAGTTAACAAAAGTAATAAAAAAAGAAAAGAAAAGAAAAAAAAAACCACTAGCGAAATCGCAAGTACCGACAATTTACAAAAAAGTGCCCCGGTTTTACCTGGAGTTCAGCCGAATAAACTAAAGTAAGTAGTAGTAGTAGTAGTAGGTCGTAGTACAATAATAATATAATAATATAATAATAAGTAATATTGTGAAATAAAGCATCAAATGTCATTAAATAAATAATTTTGCCAATGCCATGCTAATTCATATTCAAAACATTCATTTTTTTTTTTTTTTACACGTGTTTGGCAATACTGATTTACACTTTTTAAAAAGGAAACTGAAACTTAATATTCTAAATAGCGGGGAAAAGTACGGGACACACACTTTTTATGATGATTTGTGCTAAATAAACAACAAAGCATGGTTAAAATTGTAATTGGGTTAATTGGGTTTTTTGTTACTTCATAGGGCACAACAGGTGAAACATCTGGTAGTCATTTTCATTCGTATTAATTTTTCATTAGGACCGAATAAGGTCCGTATCAGTAAATCAATCAAAAGGTATTTTCATAAAATATTTTGAGTTAAGCCCAATTCAAACAACCGATCTCCCCAGGTAAGAGGAGAGTTGATTTGTTGCAGAGTGGCGCAAAACGGGCGATGCCCGGTGTGCTGGATATGCAGTACATAGGGGGGCGCCATTTTGCCGAAATTATTCTGTGAAAATCTTCTTTAATAAACGTTATAAATAATCAAAAGCTTAGTTATTAAAAATAATTAATGCAACATTTTTAATTAAATGTTTTTTAGCGTTTTAATGAGTTTAAAAACGTATTTATTAAAAACTTAATGAGGAAGGCCATTTATAGGGAGTCATTTGAGTGTTGAGGTCTGCAAGTTTTCCTTTTTCTTTGGAGTGTTACAAGATCTTGGTGCATAAAAAATATCTGTAAATTTGCAAAAGGGGGGACCTAAAGTTCCAAAAACCCAAAGAGAGCTAGGAGTTTCTTTATAAAAGTTACGAGCAGCCACGCGATACCCTTAAAACGCTCGTTCCTAAACACGCCCAGAACCATGTCTCACAATCGACGTGCAAGTTGGTGTGGAGAAGATTATGGGACAGGAGGCAGAACACTGTCCACAAGTTCACAGCAAAGACTATGAGACCAGGCGTTAAGCTTGGGATTTCTCGCATTAGTTTGTTGTTTGTTAGCCGCACATGCGCTTTGCAGAAGCGCTGTGTGCTTCGTGTGAAAGCGAAAAATACTTTGGTTTTGGCCTTCCACAGGAAGAAAGAGGGACCGATTACGCTTCGTCATGCCTAGAGCGTGGGCTGAGAAAGAAAGACAGTGATGGAGGCATGGAGTTCTACACGCCTGATGGAAAACAGTATGGATTCGGATGCCGGATCGGCCGGATCGGATTGGCACAAGCTCCATTGACTCAGCAGACTGTAAGTACGTTTAATTTACAAGATTTGCAAAACTGAGATTTCAAAGTCGAGTTGTTGGGCACTGTGTGAGTAGCACTTGGGGATGAGTTGTTCACCTTTACGACGTCACGTGCAGGCTGGTCACAAAATAGCAGACAGACGGGGAGTTTTATTCGTTCTGTTAGGTCCATCCCGGCAGACCGAGGAGCGATGCAAAGCGCACACGCGTTAAAACACAGAGCTAAAATCACACCCCGCCGTGGCGTACGTGCACACAAAGGAAGTCCCGGGAGCCGCAGAGGCTAGGCGGGTGGATCGCAGGCGGGGGGCCGCGCAAGCGGCTTTCTGTAGTAACAGACACCGTGTCGTGGTTCCGGTGGTGGTGTTGCCTGCACTAGTGGGGGTGTAACACAACAGCTTGTCGTCAGCGCAAGCTTGAGGTATTCGGCAAATCACAATGCTCGTTTTAGCTGGCCAATCAGAGCACACCTTGTTTTTTCAGACCGGTGAGCTTTGTAAAAATTGACGCATTTCAGAAAGGTGCGGCATAGAGAAGAAACAATAATGTACAGTACGTGGAAAATAATGTGTTTTTTGAACCTTAAAACGCATAAACACATTTCATTACACCAAAAATACACAAAATAATGTTCTTTATAGCAACATCAAATGACCCCTTTAAAATGCGGAAACCGCCGTATCTCGTTTGCGCACAGCCAAACAACACGGGAAACTTCCAGCTAGCTTGCCCTCAGCGAGCGAGTCAAACGAGTTCGGAAAAGGTACATGTGCCAAATGAGCTTCAGTAGAACAACAGGGACTGCAGTCTGATGATATATTGTTATATGTCAGTAAAACAAAGTTTCCTGTCCTGTCAGCCGTTTTACTCTCTTCAACTGTAGGTGAAAATGAGGTGCACTTATAAATATTACCTCACGGTTACGGTATGTACGGTATTTATGATTACGGTAATAAATAAACCGCACTAGAAACTGCGATGCAAATTGACCAAAATGGAGATTAAAACGGCCAAAAACTGTGCAGGCATGTATGTGCCATTAAAATTAAGAACGTGCACAGATGCATACAGCCTACGAAAAATTACTCTGCCAATCGAGATACACTCGTGCGGCAAGATGATAGGCTATGTAAATCCTTTTATTTATTTATAATTTCGAAAAGCCACAGCAGACATAGACGAAATGTGAGCCCAGTGGCATTAAACTGACCAGAAAAAAGAAAGTAGTGCGCTGAATTTGTAATGTATTGGCGGTGAAAAGTACACCCCGAAAAATGAAAACAAAAACATGAAACCATTTTAAATGCATAGAAAACTATGACAAAAGGGCGGTCAAGAATTATTGGACACCAACTATCCAATGTTAAAACACTGACTTGATAAACTTTTTCGGGTCAACTTGGACTGAAAATTCAGTGAAGTTGGACTCTATACTTATACTTGCATGTCAATACATGAATGGGCCTATGGGAAATGAATGGAGGAGACAAGCAATGGGCAATGTGGAAAAAATGTTTGTGAAGGGGCTATTTGATACTTTTTACATTTGAGACAAACTAAGAGTGAAAAAGCAATGGATATAGAAGTTAGCCACTGTTCACGGCTAATGCCGTTTGTAAATTCAAAATAGGGGGCAGTCTGTGTAAATCAGCGTAGAGTTCAAGAGTTGGAAAACTCTTGAAAACTCTTGCTACTTCAATACAAAACAATGCTTAACTTTGACAAAAAAAGAGATTTTTAAATGTTATAATAGTGATTTTATAATGTCTAAATATAAATCCATTAGCAAAACATGTGAAAAGAACATATATATATACAGGAGTGGGAAAATGGTGTAGGAAGGACAAATAAATGACTTTCCTCTGCTGCATAGGGCCATAGGGGAAGTCAGAACAACATTTTAAATGTAGTACATTAGTTTGTCTAACAGGTGAAATCGTGGCAAGAAATCCTTTCACGTTAGCATGGCACATTTTCAATTGAATACTCCTCTATAAGTAAAAGGAAAAAGAAAAAAAAATTCACATTGTTCGTTAAAATAATTTAAATATAAAATGTGCACAAATATTTATCGATATTATTTAATAAAATAGATATTTGAGGCAAATACCATAAAAATATACTTCAAATTAGTAACTAAAAAGTGTGCAATGTACATTGTGTTCGAAAATAAAAATGAATTAAAAAAATGGGGTTGCTGTAGCATGTCATGCGGGTCTGCCATAGGAGTTACAAGGGTGTTGTTACGTGGACCCCACTTTCTTTTTTTTTTCTTTTCTTTCTACTTTCGTTTATTTGCCGTATGGATTTAAAGTAAACAAAAAAAGGCGGCAGGGGGGTTCGAAACCTTGGTCAATCCTTCACTCCTGAGAGTTTGTATTCCTTCCATTGAAAGGCAAAGGCATAGATTACGAATGGGCTTTTTGGAACAAAGAGATGACTTGCAGAGCTAACGTTCTGCAGCAAGTTAGTGTTAGAGGGAGCTATCTAGAATAAAGGGAGGGGCGACCGACACGATCTGAAACCGCCTCAGGCAAAACTAGTGCTGTTGGCCACCCCTGGATGTACTGGTAGGTTTTTGAGAAGTGTTTATCTTTTTAGTATATCAACGGTCGAGAGGAGCCGGGGAACCGGTTCAGGGCAGGAGGACAGAACATTTTAAAAAGAAAAGAAAAATATATCATGGGATGGGTCATATTTCTTCTTCTTCTCTCGAGTTTTTTGGCGGATTGGCAAACCAACATTAAAGGTGCATGTCCGCCACCTACTGGTCTGGAGTGTGAAACGCACACGGTTCAACAGATGAATTATTCAATGCTCCCCCCCCCCTACTCGGTATAGGAATTTTGTATAATAAATAATAATAAGAAATAATAATAATAATAATAAAACACATTTTGTGACATAAACAAAACACAACACTTGAAACTTTCCATTAATTGTCGTTTTTAAAACACTTAACAACAATTCTCCATATATCCTGACTTGAATTAACGCCCCTAAACCTAATAGTGTCCTTTAGAGATATACTATTGAACGGTAATTTCACACACCTAAGTTACACCGAGTCTTGGAACAATCTGATGGTCTTTTATTTCAACCAATCGACATATTAATAGAGACATGCTCAACCGTGTTGAGGTAGTCCACATTTACACAATTGCCGGTGTTTCATGGTACCATATTATTGTGAAACTGTTATTAAAGGGTTCTTGATGCGTTTTTCAAAGATCATTATTTGTGGATTTGAAGGAAACAGGGGGAATATGTTGACATGCTTTATTGTTAAAAAAAAACATTATTTTTTCAAATACTGTACATTAATGTAAGTCCTCTATGCCCCGCCTCTCACAAACACGTAGTTTTCAACAAAGCCCCCTCCTTCGACAAGCGCAGTCTGCTCTGATGGGCCAGCTGACCCAGTGCATTGTGTTGTGATGGCGAACACCGCAGCACTCGTCGGACAATGTAACACCCTCTTACCATAATCGTGACGCCTTCATCTTTCACAAAAATTAAAGTAAAGACCAGGAAATAATGTCATAGGTTTTTACCATCAGTTTAAGCCCGAAAAGGGGGAACAGACACAATACTGGGATGCCAGACACAAGCCGCGGTTAAGGGGACAGCTGACTCTATTACTGTGGAGTGGGACCCGTAATCCTCTCTTCTCTCTCTCTCTCCTCTCTCTCTCATCTCTCTCTCTCTCAACTCTCATCTGGAGGTAGATCACTCAATCAACTCACCTCACTTCACTCAACTTCACGCACTCACTCACCTACACTCACTCACACACAACAAACTAACACACACTCACACACATGATGCGCAAAACTCGGCATTTGAACAGTCAATAGCAAATACTTGAACTAATAACAAAACAGTAGCTGGTTCAGAAGCGTCAGATTGTCATAGCAAAGTCAGAATTACCTCCTCTCCTAGGTTCACGAAACGGTCGTCCATAAAATGCATTGCTGTTCTGTTGTAAGCAATCTTAAAGATTCCTAAATGCATCTACTTTCGGAAAGGCCAAATAAACTGCTTTTGCTTTCACCTAGAAACACAAAGCATCTCCCTGACATGCTGCTTCAACACTAACTGCGGTTACTGTAAACACAACACGCCTTTTGTCTTTGCCCGTGAAAATTTGTGGGGAGGCATTATGCTAAATTTCCAACAATAGTGAGGTTGATTGTGGGGGCGTGTTAGAACGAGTTTTAGGGGGGCGTGGCAGAGTCTTAACTTTGAATATCTCTTTGGTTTTGAGACTTTAGTCTTTGCAACTTCAGGGATCTTATCTATGCACAATCAGCTTGTAACACTCCAAAGAGAAAGGAAAACTTGAAATCGCATCATATGACCCCTTTAATGCTACATGTCCTATTCTCAATCTAGATAAGATAATGGGTCATATTTGATGCTATTTTCACGACATCAGTATCTTTTAGAGTTATTGTTTCAGAGATTTACTTGTAGGCTACTTTAAAACGAGACATGTCACACTTTGTATTTATTTGCCATCCACCATCGCCAGTATGTAATGGTGTCGAGACATTAAAGAATCACTGAGTCGAATCTGTTCAAAGGAACCGTTTGCGGAAACGAGTCGGAACTGAGCATCATTGGAGGGCGGTCTCAGTGGGCGGGGCTTTTCTGGACGTACTAAAAGCGTGCGCGAGCGTTCTTCTCGGTCTTGTACGGAGAAGCACGTGTGACTGGACGGTTTCTACCTGCGCCACTCTACCGTTATCAGCTTTACTGTAAAAACAACCTCCAGTCATGGTCAAGCTTGCCAAGGTAAGAAACCTGCACACATATTACAACAACTCAGCGTTTACATTTAAACGGTCAAAGCGCGAAATGGTTAGTTTTTATCGCGACTGGTGAGAAGAAGGCCCACATGTGCAACACATGTATTTCGATCAAATGTGTGGTATAGCTGTGCAAGTGTAAGCTCTTAAGAGTGCAAATTACTTGTAATGCTAAATAGCGGCGCCTAAAATCAGCTAATGTTATGTAATATCCGTTTTTGTTGGTTTTTCGCTGAACACGGGCTGACCACGCGTCTCCTTCATTAGGCCTCAGCCGACACGCGTGAGCTATGCTTTTTTTTTTTAAATGTATTTGGCATGTTTCGTAGTGTTGTAAAATCGGCCTTTTTGATTAGCGAGGTTCTTTTGAATTGTTAGTGTCGTGGTTTCGCGCTAAATCGCGTTTTCGCCATGTGTGCCGTGTAACGATGTTAGCTAAAGCTAAACGCCTCCATTTTGGCTCTTTGAAGCGAACGAGCGGACATTTAACACGCTGCGTTAAACTGCATATGATCTGACTTGCGCGATTATAATATGCGAGCATGGCACATTTGTTTCTGATGCTAGCGTGTTGTATAGCAAGCGCGTGGGTTTTCCACGTGTAGCGTGAGCCCCACGTGGGTTCGTCCGCGCGGCAGTGCTGTGGCTTTTAAATAGTCCTTTTGAGTCGCAAACAATTTTTTTTTTCTCAAACATTTTATTGGTGGTTGTATTTACTTGACGAATGAATTTAACCACTCTAGCAAAAAAAAAAATAATGCATTGACAAATCCGCAGCGCAAGAATTTAACGCAAATACGTGTCGCGCTTTTTGAATGATCCACAAAAACACATTTTGGAGTCATTTTGTTCTTGCTCTACAACGCATTTCAAATGAAAGCGATCAAGTGGTTTTATTTGGCCACACCTCCAAACATTTGCTACGTCTAGTACAAGCCCTGGAGATGCACGTTAGGTTATTAACCCTTTGGGCGCCAGGGCTTTTTTGGGAAAAATGCTGGATTCTGACATCAAGATTTCAACAGCTTGTGGCTTGAAAGGGCTTAAAGAGAGAGATCTAATGTAAATTAGAAAAATGTTGGGCATAACCAAAAGTTTATGTGGGGTGTAAATACACTCATGTAATTTGCATATTATGATGTCATCAGGGGGTGGCCCTCTTGAATGTCATAATATTCAGGAAATAATAGATATTGAATTGACGTTTGAACTTATTTGCATGTTTTGTCTTTTTATCCTCATTCCAAATGATCAGAAAAGAGGAAACGACAAAACAGGAGAAAGTACTAAATTATTGCTATACTATTTAGCAGTAAAACGCATGTGAACAGTAGCCTACTTTTTGATCAGTTTATCAGAAATGATGAAAATAATAGATATTGCCACCCCGATCCCCATTGGGCAAAGGGTCGAAATTATCACTTGTTTGTGCTTCGTGAACACTCGCGCCTTGCATGGCGGCACCATTGCGCTTCAAAGATGTACCGGGAGAAGCGCGATTATTACACAACTGACCGTCATTTCCAAAAGGCAAATATTCCCCTTCAGAGTCAGAATCGGCAAATAACATTTGCAACACATCCTCACGGTACAACTTTCTATTAGCCATTTGGCAATTTCTCTCTGCACGCTATGAACCGAACTGCTTCTGCATCAATGACACGATAGCTCAATTGCTCTGCTATTAGCTCGAACACTTTGAATAGGAACGTGACGTAATTTTGGTCTAGAATCGAAGTACTACATGTCTGCCATCTAGTGTTAGGGAATACAAATGAGATTACACCATATTAGGAACTACAGTCTATTTGATTAAGTATGACGTCTTGTCGCAATTGAGACTGTCGCTTAGAGGGTTAATTCTGTTTGCTTTTTAATGGAATGACTGCAATAGTGTTTAAAAAAATGTATGTATGTGTGTAAAATATTGAAATTAAAACAATTCCATGAAATTAACTTATCATATTTTCTGAAAAAGTCGCACTGTCATTATTTAGAGAAAAAAAGTTGCATTTTTCACATTTTATTGTGCTCCGTAATGATATAATAAACTGAACAACCCATTCGCAAACAATATAAATATAATGTTAATAAACTTGTAATATATTAATAAACTAAAATATAATAATAAATTTGTTTAGTTCTGTTCACTAAAATCCAATTTAATTGACAAGTCGCCGCACATTTGAGATGATAAAAACGTTACTTGTGTTTTAGAAAATGATAACCATCAGCATAATTGCAGGAACTTAAAAACATTTTAAAAACCCTGCCCCCGCAAACCAACCTTTTCTCGATGTGTGCAGGCAGCTAAAAAACTAGCGCCTCTGAAGAAAAAGGCACCTCCACCTCCCAAAGAAGTGGAAGAAGAATCCAGCGAGGAGGAGAGCGAGGATGAGGAGGAAGAGGTGAGGAATCGATCTGTAAATAACGTGTTTTAAACATTTAGTTGCTAATGAAGGAATTGTTAGACTGAAATTCAATCTCAATTCGGCAGGCGCCACCAGCTAAAGCTGTAGCAAAGAAGAAAGCGGCTCCGGCGAAGGCAGTGAAAAACGGAAAAGCTGCTGCCAAACAGGAGAGTGATGACGACGATGAAGAATCTGGTAAGCAAATGGTTTTCATGGTTCTCTCAGTTCTGTATTCTTAATCTAAAGGTCAAAATCTCATTAATGCGTCTTAATTTTTCCTGATAGAAGAGGAAGCTCCTCCCCCAAAGAAGGCAGCACCTGCCAAGAAAGCAGCGCCTGCTGAGGAGTCCGATGAAGATGATGATGATGGTATGAAAGTGCTTCAGGATGGTGTGCATTCATAAGTGATTTGAACATTTCTAACAACTCCATTTCCTGTCTTTGTAGATGACGAATCTGAGGAAGAGCTGCCTCCACCACCCAAGAAGGCGACTCCTGCCAAAGCCACGAAGAAAGCAGCTCCTGCAGCCAAAGCACCTGCTGCGAAGGAGTCTGAGGAGGATGATGATGACGAGGAAGATGATGATGGTGTGTGTGAATGGCTGTTTATTTTTAAGAGCTGCACATGTGATGCATAAGGGATTTAATACTGAAAGTGTTTGCTTTTGCCGTGATTTTAAATATTTTGTCCTGATTCAGAAGAAGAGGAAATGGATACGACTCCAGCGCCCAAAAAGGCAGGAATGGTGAAGGCAAAGGAGGAATCTGAAGAGGATGAGGATGATGATGATGACGAAGAAGAGGATGATGATGATGAAGGTGTGATAGTGAAGTTCTTTTTAAGTTGTTTTGATGTTCTGCTGATCAGATGCTTTTGGTTTGTTAAAAATATTAAGTTGGCGACTGATTCTTCAACTCCAAACAGACCCAGAATGTGAAAAGCGTTCAGATTTAGAAACACTTTATCAGAGATAAGAAAATGTTTTATAAAGTAAGAAATGGAGAGAAAAAATTGCAATATAACGATAGCTGTACATTTGATGTGAAGGCAATTGTAGTTTAGATATACAGTTACTGATAAAATACACTCTGAATTTGTTAGAAATGGATAAAGTCCCAAAATGTCAGTTCTTTAGTGTGTGTTATATATACATATACATATACACGCACACCTACATCTTCCATGCTCCAAGTAAGCCAATACTAATGTATAGTAATGCTCTTCTTTCATGCTACAGGTTTTTTCTTTTCCTTGGCATTTTCATCTTCTATTTAGATAAGACAGTGTAGTGAGTGACAGGAAGTGAAGTGGGAGAGGGGGGCGGGATCGGGAAAAGTCCAGCCAGGATTCGAACTCGGGACGCCCGCAGCGCAATGGTGCTACATGTCGGTGCACTGCTTACAGGGCTGTCAGTGCCCACATTTCATGCTACATTTAATACATTTACGAGATATAGCATTATACTGTTCTCAGCACAATGTGTTTTCCCGATTTATGATTGTTACATGTGTTTTTTTTGTTGTTTTTTTTTTTTATATATTAACGCTTGACTGCATTGGTCACTTCCAAATAGTTTCTCTTATTCACTGTCTTGGTTTTGCTCTTAAGAAACCCCGGTCACTCAAGCAAAAAGGAAAGCTGAGACCAAAAAAGAGAAGGGAACGCCGCCGGCTAAGAAAGCTAAAACTGATGGTGAAGGTGAGACTTAAATTCAATACACTTCAGTTCATGTGCATTAAACTACATATGATGATTAAAAGGGACTTAATACTGAAATGTGATGTCACCTTTTATATTAATTCTGATGCTGGTGTAAGGGGGAGAAGTCCGTTTCTTTGTTTTGGTATGGTGGACTAAATTTGCTTTGAATTCTCAGGTTTTAGTCTCTACTTGGGCAACTTAAACCACAATAAAGACTTTGATGAAATCAAGTCCGCTATCGCAAAGTTCTTCTCAAAGGAAGGCCTTGAAATTCAGGACGTCCGAATTGGCGGGACCAAGTAAGGAGAAAGTTGTCGTTAGATATCCTATTCAAGTAAATTGTCTTTGCAAAGGAGTTAGCTTCTAAATCGGGCGTCATAATTTGCTTTGAAGGAAATTTGGCTACGTTGACTTTGCGTCAGAGGAAGAGCAGCAGAAGGCTTTGGGGCTCAATGGCAAGAAGCTGATGGGCCAACCGGTGAAACTCGACAAAGCCAGAAGCAAAGAAAACTCCCAGGAAAACAAAAAAGGTAAAATTCCCGCAGCTGCCGCTTTGAGTGTTAATCCAACCAGAAATGATGACACCTTTTCACTTTCCTGAACTCTCGTGTGGGCTTAAGATAGTCAAGTGCTGATCTCGAACCATCGCTAATGTGGTACATCAAACATTGCTCGCAGATGCCAACGTTTTAGCACTTTTCTTTTCCTCAGAGAGAGATTCACGCACTTTGTTCGTAAAGAACCTGCCGTACTCCGTAACGCAGGAGGAACTGAGGGAAATCTTTGACCAGGCTGTTGATATCAGGATACCAATGGGCGACAGCGGTTCTAGCAGAGGGTAAGACTAAGCCACGGCTGTTCACGTTATTAAAAATGCATCTAAGCGAATCCTTGACTGACATCCTTCTCTTGGGGTACAGAATCGCCTACCTCGAGTTCAAGTCGGAGGCAATCGCCGAGAAGGCAATGGAGGAGGCGCAAGGGTCAGATGTTCAGGGCCGGTCTATCATCATAGACTTCACAGGAGAAAAGAGTCAGAAGGGTGGCAGAGGTGTGTAAACAGTGCTGTCTAGGTCCGGTTTGGCTCTGGATTAGATCTGGTGTCGATGAATGTTAACCGCGCTCTTGTTTTCTTCTCCTTTTAGCTGTTGCAAGCAAAGTACTGGTTGTAAACAACCTAGCGTTCACTGCGAATGAGGACTCCCTCCAGAGTGTGTTTGAGAAGGCCGTGTCCATCAGAGTACCACAGAACAACGGCAGACCAAAGGGGTACAGCAGTTGATTCAGTGCATTTAAAGATGTGTAGACATGAATTGTTTATTAGGTTATTATTAATTTGACAATTTAATACAGGGCTCCAGCCTGCAAGCTTTTTTTTTTTTTCTGCTGGTGAGTACATTTTTAAAAAACATCAAACAAAAGCATAACTAAATTCCGCTACTCGTTTGAGCCGCGCGATCCAGTGAGAAGCGTTTTAATTCGCCGCAGAATGAATAAAGGTTGCTGTGAGATCTGAGAAGCTTTCAAATTCTGCACAGAATTCTGTTACAAACAGATCAAACAGCACTGACGCAGAAAACCAGTTGTGTTAACGCCAACTGTAACCATGTTGTTGTGGCAGAAAGAGTCAAATGTTATTACATTATTCGTTTCCGGGTTTGTACAGCATTTTGAGAGTAATTCAAGCAATTTTCAATTACTTGCAAGCATTTCACACAACTGTTTCCAGCACTTTAAAGCTCAAATGATCCAATTTGAATTGTTGTTTTTAATGGGATGACCAAAATAGACTGTGGTGAACAAATGCATCAAATCACCAGTATAACCTGTAGAGGAAGCAGAGTGAGCACTTGTAGGTGGTAGTCATTTTGGCTTTTAATTTTTTTGAAATTTATAAAATGCTAAAAAAAAATTTTTCTATATATATTTTTGTGGGTGTGTTGTAAAGTCAAAGTGCTTGAATTTGCGACTAAAGCACAAATTGCTCAAGTTGTTGGTCAATTTCAACAAGACTAGAGAAGATTAATGGCACATTTATTAAGAGTACGTGTCTGTGTGTGTGTTTTGTGTGTATATAGATAGCAGATATATATATATATATAGAATATTATAGTATCTATATACCTGTATACATAAATTAGATACACGTTACTGCTGCTAATAGTTAAATTTTTGTCACCTGGCAAAGCATTTGTCCTAAATGCCTGTGGTTGAATCAGAGATGAAAAATGTTTATTGTGATAAAAAAAAAAAAAAAAAAAACGAAACTTTAGTTCTTTTCGATTTGTTCACTAAATGAACACCAGCAAGATACTTGACGCAATGGTTTAATTAGTTTAGAATTGATTCCAATTAATTACATTTAATGGTCAGATTCCCGGAAGTTATAGAATCATGTAAACTTTCCAACCATTTGTCTAAAGTAGTTATTTATTTTTTTGAATGGGGGGGGTTTAAGGTGTGTGGGTTAATTTTAATTTTTTTTCTCCCCCGACCAATATTTAAGGAATTGCATTTGAATGAAGATGCAAAATCACTCTGCCAATAGGTGGTGCTTGTGTAATCAAACTCATTCCAATAAAAACTAAAGTGTTCCTCAATTTTAAATTTGACACTCGGAATGTTCTGCTATTCTCTATCACTTGGCTAAATAGTATGTTCTTGAGCACCACCTAGTTGCTATTTTATGCAACTGCGGCAACCGAAAAGCATGCATCTTATTGGTTGGTCAGTTCTTTTGCATTGTAATGGGGAAAAAAATTAAGTAGCATTGGCGACGTGCAAATGTTTTTGACAGCCGTTCATTCAAATTGCAATGGATTTTGCACCAATTTTCTTTGCGTTAAAATTATGCCCCTTTTATTACCGAATCCTTACAGGTTGAATTTAGTCACAGTCGAGTGTCTTGATGTTTTAGCTGTGCTGACATTTTGGACTTGTTTTTTCCGTAGATACGCGTTTTTAGAGTTTGAGAACATGGAGGATGCCAAGGAGGCGCTGGAGAACTGCAACAACACAGAAATCGAGGGCAGAAATATCAGATTAGAGTTCAGTCAGAGTGACCGAGACCGAGGAGGAAGAGGAGGCTCTGGTTAGTGGAGTGCCCATTCAATCAAATCCCACTTTTGTGTGTTAAACGAATGCTAGCTGCTAACTGCTTTCCACTCTGTTTGTAGGACCTACAAAAACCCTTTTTGTCAAAGGCCTGTCAGAAGACACCACAGATCAGTCTCTGAAAGAGGCTTTTGATGGAGCCGTCAACGCCAGAATCGTTACAGACAGAGACACCGGATCATCTAAAGGGTACAGCCGTGTTTGATACTTAACGCGTTTCTTGCTTCTCATGAGCTCCTCTGTCAAACCAATGGCGGTGTATGGATTCCCACGAGAAGTAGAGTGAAATTCACAGTTAAACCGGTGTTTCCACTATATTGGGACACACCCATGTCTGATGTGAGACATTCAAGCCGATTGATCCAGTAACTGCTGCTGCTTTTTTTCCCTCTGAATGTTTGCTTAATACTGCGTCTCCTCCTTCAGGTTTGGTTTCGTAGACTTCGATAGCGAAGAAGATTGCAAGGTGGCCAAAGAAGCCATGGATGATGGAGAGATCGACGGAAACCGAGTCACTCTGGACTACGCGAAGCCCAAGGGCGAGGGTGGCCGAGGGGGCGGCAGAGGTGGTTTCGGGGGAGGTTTCGGAGGAGGTTTCGGAGGACGCGGTGGTGGACGAGGTGGTTTCGGCGGCCGAGGGGGCGGCAGGGGCGGTGGCTTCAGGGGAGGACGAGGAGGAAGAGGCGGCGGCGGTGGCTTCAGAGGAGGAAGAGGCGGTGGGTGTCAATCAATCTAGTGATGCATTTGTAGACCAAGTACATGATCGAATACTAGCACACAATACTGTACTGTAATTTAGTAGCATTAATAATGGTAGAAATGTATTTATTGTACATCTACTTGAATCTAAATATTTTGGTAAATTGTATTGTCTTCAGATTTGTCACTAATTTTATTGACAACTAAATCCATGTAGGAATTTGAGAAGTCTTAAGAAAATCTAAATAAGATTAAAATAGACATACAAAAAATACAATTCTATTTCTATAAGGTCTATTTTTGTCATCTAGTTAAATCTAATTTGCTTTGTCTAAATCTGCTTAATTTCTCAATCTATAGTTTTTATAGTTAAATCTAATATTTTAACTATGTAATTTATTATTACTGTATGGCTACTTGAACTTGTGTTTTCTATAAAGTTAATGCTTATGTGCCATTAAACTAAAATAGTTTTTTTTTTTTATGGTTCAATTTATCTACGTTCTAAAAAACCTCTTAAATCAATTTTTTTTTTTTTATAATTTTCAAAGTTTTTAAATTCCTTGTTTTATGTGATTATGTTTTAGTTATGTAAAGCACTTTGAAATTACCATGTGTCGGAAAATGTGATAACAAATAAACTTGCCTTGCTAAGGTATATAGTCTAAATCTATTTGATATACCTGTAGTATTACTTAAATGGCTTGAATCTAATTTTATTCAAGTGCAACATTTAAATCTTTTGTTCATTTAATTAGATGAGTAAATTATGTAGTTTGTCTAAGTCTATTGTAATTAAATTTTATTTTATTTTTTTCCTACTACTATTTGGGGAGGCTTTCCAGTCTGTTAGTGAATAAGAAAATGCTATTCATTACTAATATGGCAGTGTGCTATTTTGAACATTTTAACATTTTGGGTTTTAATGGAGCTGTATGAATTTAAAAGTGCTCTCTCTTCAGGTGGACGAGGTGGATTTGGAGACCGACCACAAGGGAAGAAGATCAAGTTTGATGATTAAGTCTGTAACTGAACTGTTTCCATTTGCTTAAATCCACATTGTCAGAGCGTTTCTAGGACATTCCAGAAAGCATCAGTAACTGTACAGTGACCCCCGACCCCTCGCTCCCTTTTAACTGTGAGTTCTGAAACGTCCCAACCATCCGCGTGAAAATTAAATGTGACTGTTGTAATTGCTCTGCTGGTTTAGGTACATGTACATGCAACAGTTTTTTTCATTTTCTTTTTTTCTTTTATGGTCTGCACCCCCCTCCCCCCCTCATACATTTTATTTAAATCCTTTTTTCTTTTTAAGTTGGCTTTAGGTGAAAGTTTAGTGTGCAGTGTACCTTTTTTAATGTGCAAAGCATATTGTAACATACATGGAATTGATGCCTATTTAGAGATGTAAATCTGTTTGAAATATTTGAATGGGATTAAGATGGATAACAAGTGTGTTGTAAGGCTAATGTCAAATTTATGAACTAAATTTGGCTTGTGACTAAGGGTTTTGTGCCCTTTTTTTTTGTTTTTTGTTTTTTGGTGGGTTTTCCCGTTTCACGGATTTTTCATGATGGTAAAGAACCCATTTTGATAAAATTGGTTTTCAAAACTCTTTGGCTTGTTGCGATTTTTAAATGGGTCATATTTCCTTAATGTGTTTTTGCAGTCCTACAGAAACTTGTTAAACTCCTTAGACGTTTAATCGCTTTTCCTAAATTGAGTAGAATCTTTTACTAATTCATGGATTCATTCCAGTTAAAGTAACGGTCAACTCCTCTATCACCGCAGTAGCCAGAGCAGTGTGGTGTCTAAAGTTGTTTGGTGGAGCTCCACACGTGATGTAGAAGATGAAATGGATATTGTGGGGGAAATTAAATTATATCGCTATTTGCTAATTTGTGGTCGTTTTCTTTCAGCTGTTTTGGTTTAATAATTCCCAGTCGTATGGATTTCTCATTTTAAATTGTTAAGATTGTGACTTAGCTTAAAGGCTAAACTAAAACCAAGTCTAAAATAAAGTACAAACTTTAAACCAGGAAATATAACTTTTTACTCGTTTACACCACATGAAATGTATTCATCAAATTAAGTCAATGAATTCAAACTTTGGCTAAAAATGTAATGAAACCATACAGTACAATTTGTAAGAGCAATGCACTTTTTTTTTTTTTTGGAATGTGTTTTTTTTGTTTTTTTTTGTGACTTAAAAGATTTCCCTATTTCTTCATCGTGGACCCTGATATCATTGACCGATGGCGTCACCTAGATAAAGCTTAAATAAGTTAATGTTTGCTAGTTAATGTGGGATTACAGTAGCGGATTAAATTGTAGGCTAATTTATAGATATAGGATATTCAATGTCGATTGTGAATGACGAAAGCGAGCTTCAGAATTACATTTTTATTTAGCTAAATTATATATACAGTATCTCACAAAAGTGAGTACACACCTCACTTTTCAGCAACCATTTTAGTACATCTTCTCAAGGGACAATACTATAGAAATTAAAATTGGATATACTTTAGACTAGTCAATGTGCAGCTTGTATAGCAGTACAGATTTACGGTCATCTAAAAAAATAACTCATACAACCGTTATTGTCTAAACTGGCAACAAAAGTGAGTACACCCTAAGTGAATGTCAAAAACTGTGTCCAAAGTGTCAATATTTTGTTTGAGCACCATTGTTATCTAGCACTGCATTAATCGTCCTGGGCATGGAGTTCACCGGAGCTGCACAGGTTGTTGCTGGGATCCTCTTCCACTCCTCCATAATGACATAACGGAACTGCTGGATATTAGACACATGGTGCTTTTCCACCTTCCGCTTGAGGATGCCCCAAAGGTGCTCAATAGGGTTCAGGTCTGGAGACATAACTTCACCTTCAGCTTTCTCAAGGCAGTTGTCATCTTGGCGGTGTGTTTGGGGTCGTTATCATGTTGGAAAACTGCACATCTGCACAGTTCTGCTCAGAATGTACAGTAGTACATGCTGGAAATCCACGTTGCCCTCAATGACCTGCACTCCCAGTACCAGAGCATCATGCAGCCCCAGGACCCATGATGCTACCACAACAATGCTTGGACTGTAGGGCAAAGACACAATCCTTGGGGACTCTCAAGGGCGTCGCCACACACGCTTTACACCATCTGAACCAAATAAGTTTATTTTGGTCTCATCAGACCACAGGACATGGTTCCAGTAATTCATGCTCTTGGACAGGTTGTCGTCAGCAAACTGTTTGCGGGCTTTCTTGTGCTGTTTTTTGAAGCCAGCTTCTGTACCTGATGCACAGCACGAGGACTCAACTTTGATCGACCCTTGCGAGGCCTGTTCCGAACTCGTCTTAGAAAACCTCTGTATGACCCTGGCCACTGTACTGCAACTCAGTTTAAGGGTGTTACAGATCTTCTTATTGCCTAGGCCATCTTCCTGTTGAAAAAACAGCAATATGCTGATTAAGGTTATGTTTTTTGGGACGCCGGGGTGCTGGTTTAAATGGTCCTTTGCTGGTTTAAACTGGGCTTAACTGGGTTCAATGCTGGGTCACTTATGGTTTCAGCTGGTCCTTGCTGGTTAAGCTGGTTTTAAGCTGGTCCTTTTGCTGGTTTAAGCTGGTCTTTTGCTGGTTTATGCTGGTCCTTTGCTGGTTTATGCTGGTCCTTTGCTGGTTTAAGCTGGTCCTTTGCTGGTTTTTGCTGGTCCTTTTGCTGGTTTTTGCTGGTCCTTTTGCTGGTTTATTCTGGTCTTTTGCTGGTTTATTCTGGTCCTTTTTTGGTTTATGCTGGTCCTTTTGCTGGTTATGCTGGTCTTTTGCTGGTTTAAGATGGTCATTTTGCTGGTTTATGCTGGTCATATGCTGCTTTATGCTGGTCATTTTGCTGGTTTAAGCTGGTCCTTTTCCTGGTTTAAGCTGGTCCTTTTGCTGGTTTAAACGGGTCCTTTGCTGGTTTATGCTGGTCCTTTTGGTCTTTTGCTGGTTTATGCTGGTCATTTTGCTGGTTTATGGCCGGTCATGTGTTGGCAAAGGACCAGGCATAAACCAGTCAAAAAGGACAGCTTAAAACCAGCATCCCAGCTCAACATCTACCTAACCAGCACAATGCTGTTTTTTTCAAACAGGGTTTGTGGAAGATCAAAATCCTTAGAGAGTTATTAGCCATGACGGTACCAAATTTTAAAAAATTGATCTAATACAAAGATACAAAAATTTGTATGGTCCGTCAAGCAGACAACAAACATGGAACAGGATTGAATTAGCGGAAATGTGGCTTCTGAAGTGGTAAAAAACCGACATAGTTATCATGCTAGGGGTGTACTTACTTTTGTTGCCAGTTATTTAGACAATAATGGCTATATGTTGAGTTATTTTTAGAAGGAAAGTAAATTTGTACTGCTATACAAGCTGCACATTGACTACTCTAAAGTATATCCACGTTTCATTTCTATAGTATTGTCTCTTGAGAAGATATACTAAAATGGCTGCTGAAAAGTGAGGCGTGTACTCACTATACTGTATACATCCTGACAGATGGCGCTAATGCTTCTGTTGATCGAAGCACGGAAGGATATCAGCATTATGCTAGCACTTTTCTTTAGTTTATTTATTTTTTATTTTGTTGCTCTGAGTAATAAGATGAAACATGACACCCAGAAGATAACTGCGGTGTCTTAGTAAGATTGTAATGGTCTTCTTACCCATAAGCACCTGCGGTAATGTCAGTAGATGACCGGATGATGGCAGACTCCTCAAGAAAGAAGACTGAAGTGCCTCCTGAGTCAAAAACAACACGTGTAAGATAAAGAGGGCTTGTTACGATCTCAGCACGTGGTCTGAAAGGTAAAGGAACTGATTTCCACACAACTTACACGTTTATTAACCCAAACAAGCAGTTGTGATGTTGCATGTGGCATCCTCAAATAAAGAAAAACGATGCTAGAGTTTTTAAACACTGAACACTTGTGAAATGGTGCCAATTTTCTTTAAATAAATACATATTTTATACTTTTTAATCAAAAACAATAGCGTTCAAACTTTCTCAAGTGTCTGAGTAAGTTTTGGCGCTATATCTCTTGGTTTTATAGTGTTAACTTTGAAGCTCTGTTCAGTTCTTATGAATATTTTTTTTATAACATTGAAATACTGATTTTAATATATGTGTTCATAAATGCATCGGCTCTCTGAATTGCCCTGTGGCGCTGATATCTAGAGAATTTTTAAAAGTTGCCGCAATAAGTGTGTTTGACTGTTTAAAAGAGGAATTCCACATGTCTGGCATGAACAGGTTTCAGAAAATCTGCATTTGAGGATGTACCCAGATGTAATTGTAGTGTGAAACAGGTTTTGTAGGATGGTTTTCAGTGCCAGTAGCTAACCGATTTCTACCCCAGGGGCCCGTCTTGTAAGAGTGTTGCCAACTAATTTTCAGAGAAAGCTGCTAAATGAAGGTCGATTTGTTGCTAAAAGTTGATAAATGACGTTGTGATGTCATTGCGTGGTGACGTCATTACGTAATCACGAGGCAAAATTGTCACTACATTAAAAAAATATATTTTTTTTATATGTTAATTTAGATTTGTTCGTATAATATAAATGCATAATATAATGTTAAGATATAAATAACTTTTTTTTATATACAACATTGAATTATTGAACAACACTTACACATTTTTGAAGGATTACAATTTAAGTTTATTTTTATTAGATAGTAAACTAGTAAAACTACACATTCCGAACAATTATAGTTTTAAGCAGTGTATTAGTAGTCAGTATGCTACTCTCTAAGAAAAGAATTCACAGGTTTTCACCTGCATTTTAAATTACGCATAGTATTTTGTGTTTCGGGTTAAATGGTTACAATGGTTAATGGATAATGTCCTGGAAAATTACTAGTTTTTCCATTTTTGTAGATATTTTTCTTACAGTGTACTAATTGATCAACAATCACAGGTACAAGCTAACAAGGTGTATCATAAATTAACAATTATTAAACTATTATTATCAAATTGAACAATTGCAAATAGCAATAACTTAATTCACGTGATGTGTACTGCTAGGCATCTTTGGTTTCCTCGTTTTGTGAAATTTAGATGGAAAATGTCTACCTTTTTATTGTTTGAGCCACTTATCAAAAGTTGCTAAAAGTAGCCAAATAAAATTTAAAAATAGTTACATTTGTTGCTAGCTTTTGGAAGAAATAGTTGCTAGGGTAGTCTGAAAAGTTGCTAAATTTAGCAACAAAATTGCTAAGTTGGCAACACTGTTTGTACGTCGCTAACTCAGTTAGCTGGATTTGATTGTTGATGATTTGGCTTGATCTTGGATTATTTGGTTCTTCAAAGCTCATCTTGGATTTGCTGTCATGGCAACAGGTCCATAAGCTTAAACCTGCTTGGAGCAGGCTTATTTCATGTAAACAGTATTAGATTGCATCTTTTTAAGTGGAATTAATATTTAAAAATCTGTCCTAGCCACTGCTATTTTATTACAAGAGTACCCTACTAATCAAGGGACAATAATTTAAAATAATAATCATTTAAAAAATGTATTTGAAAATAATATTATAATGTTGTGTAATCTATAATACTATAGACACAGCCAGTTTTACTCACTGAAATATTTATTCGTGATAAAATAATAACTTTATAATTGTATTGGAGTACACACATGCTGTAACATGCAGTTAATGTAGAGTCGTGCATTAATTTGAGTGCTGACAGATATTCTGGGAGTGGCTTGATGGAGCGCAGGAGACGCAGATAACTTGATCTTGACCCTTACAGGAAACTTTAATTAATGCTGTCACATAAAAAATCTGTTTCAAAGATAAAATTACATGAATTGCTTATTACAACATTGAAATAAAAATGTAAAGCTATACAAATACTAGAAATCGTGAATCATGTAAAAAAAATAAAAATAACTGAAAACGGTGCAAATTTCAGTCTATTAAACATTTACGTAGTTTTGTTCACTTGGCTGTTTCCTTATAAATGTCCAGAAATATTTTAACCCTCTGGTGCTCTTCGGTCACTTTTGACTGAAAAAACTTCTGTTTTGAATTTTTAAAAATCACAGCTTCATCGGAATGGTGCGAAACTTGGTGACTTTTATGGCATTTGGAAATGTGAGCACACAAATAAAAATTGAGGGCATGATTCGAGCAGACTTAGTGGTCGTTATTTGAGAATTTTTATGTGTACAATCTACAAATCTGACACAATGCAGAAAAAAAGCACACGGCAATGACAGGGTGAAACTCTGAAACGTCAAGAGTGCAAAACCAACACATCCACACACACACACTATGAACTGGTGTGACTGTAACAGCAAATATGTAAAACATGCAATAATTCAACAATGCAGTAAAAAAGTGGACAGCAAGGAAGGGGTTACACTCTAAAACATCAAGAGTGCAAAACAGACACACTCTCTCAAACACACACTCACAGACACACACAACACTATTATACACATCCCATGACTCGGTAGGCTATAACCATATAAACAAAACGAGTCAGAAAACTGAAATAAGAGGTTGAAATCAGATCAAACCCAGGAGGATTAAGCTCTGATAAAACATTTCTGTTCATTTTTGTTACATTTTTATAGAATTTTAATGTTTTGTGTAACAAAATGTTTTCTTTGTGTTTAGGTTTGACCAATAATAATTCAAAAACTGACGCTTCAAATCAACATTTAAAAAAGAAAAAAAATCTAAACCTTTACAAAAAGTTGTCTTTGAGAATGTCTAAATATATATCCAAACCCACAACTTAAAAATAAGTGTTTATGTTTAAAAACAATTAGAGAATTTATAGGCCTTTTATATAGAGCTATATAGGAATCTATGGGCTAAACCATGGAATTGCAGATGTTTTTCTTATTTTACTCCCACCAGATGGCACTAATCTGTCTTAAAAAATGGGATTTTAAAGGCATTGACTATTTTAACATGAAATACTGAATTCATTAAAAATAATATAAACATATATAATATATATATATATATATATTTTCAAATGGGCAGACATTCATCATAATTATTGGCGAAAATATTAATAGTACCATACAACTCTCTCAAAATACAAAAGAAAAAATATTATTGAATAAAAATATATTACATTGATTTTACTGGGGTGACAAAACGTTACATTTCAGGTGTCCGGTCTTTTGACCGTGAAGATCACAAGTGTGACTCCCAAATGAGGAGCACCAGAGGGTTAAGTATATGAAGTTATTTACATGGTCTTGACGACAGCCAATTCGATGCATGCGGAACGAGGTTTCGAGTATCGATGCATCTGCCCTTTACGGGAAACCCGAGAATGCGCAGTAATCTCAGACAACTTAATCCAGATATTTTAATCAGATCCGAAAATTTGTTTGAAGAACCAAATTAGCCAGATATCAGTTATCATGATTAGAAGATCTGGTATCTTTCAAATCATCTCAGATGTGTTAAGTGAGGTACGAAGAACGGGCCCCAGCTCTCTTCATTTGCTCTCAATAATAAACATTCGGTGATCACAGCTGGGTATCAAAGCCTTTGAACTGCTGTTTTTTTTTTCAACACAAGATCCATCCAGATCTTTCTTGCTGACTGTTGTAGCTTCAAAAATCTGCTTCACACAGTCATTAAAATTAACGATGTGAAATAGGCTATCTGATAAATAAAAGATATAGTACGGTTCAAAAGTTTAGGATCAGTAAGATTTTTAAAGAAATAATAGCCTAATTAAATCAGCAAGGGTGCATTGAAGAGATCAAAAGTGACAGTAAGACATAACACATTACACGAAGGTTTCAGTTGCAAAAATAAATGCTGTTCTCATGAAGTCATATGAAATTAATTTTGTCATGGTTTCCACAAAAAAAACTACAAATTATGTAGCACAATATTTGATAATGATATAAATGTTTCTTGAGCAGCAAATCATCACTCATTAGAAGGTACTTCTGAAGATCAGTGACACTGAAGACTGCAGTAATGATTGCTGAAAATCAGCTTTGATCACAGGAATAAATTCAGGTTTGAACATATATTACAATAGAAAAAGTATTTTAAATGTAATACTATATAAAGTTTTAAATATCTTGATTTTGTTTCTATCAGTTGTGCTTAGTTTGATTGTAATCACAATTCGCTCACCACTAAACCATCATACAGGGTGATCGGTAAGTGTAATTTAACTATATGCTAATAATATAGAATTAAAAAAAGATGAGTCGGATTATAGAAAAATGGACTGCAAAATACAATAATTAAAAATAAATAAAATACCAAAATAAAATAAAAAAATAATTATAGATTGTCTCTATCAAAAACGGAGCAGCCATTGATTCTGTAATCTTTTCATTGGTAATAATACTACTAATAATAATAATACAGGGACTTTTTTGGACATCAGATATTTACAGACTTGGTTTTCTGTTTGCTTTGTGTTGTATAAGGCTTGCATTTATTTAATTTTTTTTCCTACTCGGACTCGTCAAAATGTCAAGTCTGCATATTTCGGCACATATGGCCAAAAGTATGTGAAGCCCACACCCATATTTTATTAAATAATTTCAAAACCATCAGTAATAATAGGCAAATGCTCCTTCTTAACAGCATCTTGGATTTTGGAAAGGTTTTCGACTACATGTTGGAACTTGTAAGTCATCTCAAGAATGTTCAGGTCTGAGTTTTTCGTGCAAGCTAATAATTCCTTTTATTTTTATTTTTTCAAATTTGTATTTTTTAATGAGCATCACTTTGGGCCCTCTTCAAAATGTTGACAGAAATGTGAAAGCATGTTTCTCAAGAATGTCACTGCCATTTAAACATGAATTTTCTAGACTAGACCTGATAATTAGCTTTACAGTAGAGTAGCACGGCTGATTATATCTCTTGAGATCTAGGCTAACTGATAAACTTGCACGGCTTCATTCAATGTGCTTATGAATGCACAGTCACGTGGACATGTGGCTTGAAGCTGTCGTGCATAACTTGATCTCTGTTTACGGAACTGCCATTCATAGAGGCTATATACAAATCTACTGTAGTCAAATAAAGGATTGCTGAACCCTGGTGTCAAATGTCAAGATGCCTATCTTTCTCTATTGCAGTTTTTAGAATAACAGTTCACGCTGTTTTGTTCCTGTTGTTTAATTTACCCTGTTTGCGCGTTTGTTTTTCAGCAGCATTTTTACTTTAAACAAAGAAAGAACAATGGACAAGAAATCATATAGCTACCGTTTGTATCACAAACGCATACACATACATTATCAGGGCTCTTAGTACTCAAGACAGTGTATATGATATTAACATATATTCAAGACTACAGTATTTGATTTGAATCTACTTTAACACTGTGCTATTTAGTTACTTGGTTTAGTGCAGCCATGAATGCCTATTGAAATATAAAAGAAGAAAAAAAAATGCAAATGAATAACACGCATTTGCATTTGTTTCAGAAGGTGCAAGTGTTTTGTATACATATTAAATATATTTGACATCCTATATGTCATATATTAATATATTTCAAAGATATTTGAATCATTGAAATATATACACTTTGAAATTCACAAAATCAAAGCCGAGACAAAAGTAGTTATATGTGAATTACATGTATCTTAACAAGTTTCTAAATATATATTTGTTTATGCATATTAGATACTATATATATATATATATATATATATATATTACTACATTATACATAAATTTTAAACCTTTTTTTAAATCAAACCTGTAATAAAAGACGTTATCTTTGTCGGGAAGCTTATTACAAACTTGTTGCCATATATTATATATATATCTATATAAGTATGTATATATATATAATATCATATATATATATTATGGTGTGTGTATGTATAGTGTGTGTATATGTATATTTGATTATTAAAATATATACATTACGCGGGACATTCCTGAGACATCAGTTATGTGCTAATGTATTAATATACAGTGTCAAATTTAGATTTTATATTCAATATTGTATAAACCTGTTATATATTATATTTGAAGTATATGTTAAAATATATACATTGTGAAACTTTGAAAATAGAGCTGTAGAAATGCAATACAATGTTTTTTATCTCTCTTTTTGATCTTTTACTTGAATTCTTGTTAACAGACTACAAATGGCAGTTTTTTTAAGGATATAAAGGAATAATCAAACGCTTTGGTCTTTTTGAAGAAACATTTATTTACAAATACTAATCCATTTTCACTTTAGTTTGTTCATTCCAGTTATTTTTTTACACAATCAGACCGTGCAGTTTGCAAATGCCCGTGTTTTGCGTAACCTTCAAGTAGAATTAAATATCCTACACCAGACTCCGCCTCCTCTGATCCCAGGAGGTATTTCATAAATTAATTCAAAATGTACCAGACAATGTGCTGTTTCACAGTTTAAAGTAAACTCTCTACCAAATGCATCTCAAGTCTATGGGCAAATCAAAAAATAAAAGCTCTTAAGGGATGAAGCATCTCGATGAGCTACAATCATTCAAATATATACTGTAATTTCAGAAATGTACATCATTGCAGCAGAAATAACACGGTCTTGTTTAATGAATCTGCTTTGAAAACCTGTTAAGGTAATATTTGTCCACAAAGGGGCAGACTAAAACAAAAATGGTGAGGTAGAGACTCATTTCCTTCTGTTTGGGACAGTCACATTTAGTCTTGTGGACAAAGTCATAGTTCACTCAAAAAGTAAAAATTGCCATAATAAACATGCTTTTGCAAACTTTTTTGTCTATACAGTTGAAGTCAATGGGGTCAAAAAACAAGGACCATTGGACTTTCACGGCATGACCCCAAAAAAAAAAAAAAAATGCTTCCACAAGCAGAAAGAAATCATAGAAAAAACATGAGAGGATTAACTAGTTTTCATCTGGGGGTTGAGATTTTTTTGTTTGTAGCTTGATATGGTGTTCAAAATAAAATAAAAAAATAGTGAAAAATGAACCCTTTACATATTATTCACATTATCCAAATTGCATACCATGTCATTTGGTACATAAATTAAGTTGAAACATTGTCCAGAAATCTCCTCAAAAAAGGAGAACGTATTGTCTTCGAGCAAGTTCTCAAAGTTCATTCTCAAAGTTACCCTTCATTTCGTTTGCGTCATTTACGAACAAATTCTGACCTCTTTCAGATTCAGAAAGTCTGGGACTATAAGAAGTCCATTTTCTGTGAACAGATCAAGTCACTGTTGACCAGTTTCCACATTTCTATCAAATCCGGCGGGAGCAGTTTATGTACCACTAGCATGCTCTTAAAGAAACACGGCTCCCTGTTGAGTCGACTGGTTTTATTCTTCACCAGCCCAAAGGTTTTGAAAGCGTTGTGCCTTATTGGGGTCACCTGAAGCACCTCCAGACACATTCCCAAAAACACATCGTCGATGGGATAGAGTTTGAGAGTTTCGCAAGCTCCGTAGAGTTTCCGAGCCAGAGGTCCATCCATCAGGAAACCGCCTCCGCCGGCGTACGGCGGGTAGAGGGTCTTGTTATACAAGGCTTGTGGGATGTAATACTTGTTCTGCTTTTTGCGAATGGGCTTGGCTTTGAAGAGAACATCGCCGACAAAGAGGTCCTTCAAGTCTTTGCTGACTTCCAGATACTCCAAGATGTTGGGAACGCTGACGAACACGTCGTCGTCGCCTTTGAAGATGTA
>JADLZN010007615.1:0-135129 GCA_018155175.1 Sinocyclocheilus anophthalmus | reverse complement strand
AATCAGGAACGCTGCACGGTAAACGGGTCCGTCCTCTCGCGTTTGGGTGTTGGCACACGGAAGGATGTTAGAGACGATCCTCCAATGATACCTCATGGGGTTCAAGGTTTAAGGCGTAGTATTTTATTGTAAAGTAGTACTGGTATGAATGGAAGGTGAACAGCCAGCTGTCCAGTGGCTTTGTTTATTTTTCGTCGTGCTTGAAGCTGTCAGTTCTGAGGTCGAGTGTTGGAGAATTTAATTTGGGGATCCTTACCAGGTGAGAATGAGGCACGTGCATTTAAACAATTGTATATTGTGCATTAATCTTCGTCTGCGTGTACTTTTTGACACTTCGAAAGATTTTTGTTGTGCTTCTTCCTGCCCAATCTCATGTCTGCGATGCACATGGTGTCTGCTGCTCTCCATTTAAGGGCTGATGCAACACTTTCCTTTGAAGGATGGCGAGATATCGCACGGATTCATTTAGAAGTTTATCTGCCTGCCGTGTTATTGTTGTGCGAATCCGTTCGCGTTGTTTAAGCACATCTATTGTGATTATTAACTGCTTATTCCAGAATTAGGGTGGAATTAGGACTAGTTAGCACATGTCCTTGTATAGTAGCGCGCTGTAATTCATTACACTGTAGCCGGATGCAAGCGGAATTGAATAGCCAAACCTCAAAACAGAACGCAAGACAACTTGTAGCATTTAGTTCTCACGTTTGCCCTTTTCTTTGGTTTTAAACTGGTTGGTGCAGTTTTGGTATTTTTGTACAAAATCTAGTTCTCGGCTTTCAGATTCGCGAACGAAGCATTGTTTTGAAGTGATTCTTTTATATGATTCAGATGAACCGATTCGTGTGAACCCTTTCTCGAAGCCTCGACTTTATAAATTGTGTTTGAGACTAAATTTTGAAGAAACAAATCCAGTCAAAAATAAAAATCCGATGTACCCAAGTAAATGCAAATGATAAATTATCATCACATATTTTAATATAGGCACATTTATAAAATATATATATTTGTATATGCATGTTGATGTATATCCCTTAATAAACTGCATGTATACAACTAAATGTTTATGTTGCGGCAGAGAAGCCATACAATGGGAACTGGGGACTGTTTTGATTTGATGACACAAGCGAATCGTTTCGCCCCCAAACTAGTTCATTGAAATGAACCGTCTGAACAAATCGATTCACTAAATGAATCGAACTCCAGGCGGCATACAAGAGGCTTGTATGGAAGCATATAGGTAGCGAAATTAAAATTAAAATGCAATATGCAAAATGGCAAAGCAATATTCAAAATGGCAACGCAATAATCAAAATGGTATTGTATTTCTGTATTTAAATTTACATTTTCCATTACCATTACGTGCAAAGTTTGGTGCAAAAGTAAAATAAAAATTAAATTATATAATTTACATTTGCCATTTCCAAAAGTAGTCTTAATATGTAAATTGCATGCACATTTGAACGCTTTATAAGTTGCGAAATGAAAATGTATAACACAAATTGATTTGATATGTGTAACATGTTCAAGCAGAAATGGTAGCAAAACGATCATTTAAATGCTATTGGGCACAATCACTTTTCCATGGTTGCGCGTGTTCCGATCTGTTTCTGCGCAGATACCCATGATACTGAAGGGCGACGAGGGCCCCGGAGTGGTCGTGCTTCACGCGGGGGCTAACGACATCAAGCTGCGGCAGACGGAGACGCTGACTTCAGGAGCCTGATCGAGATGGTGTGCCGCACATCGCCCGCGACGACAATCATTGTGTCAGGACAACTTCCCACGTATCGAAGAGGACATGAAAATTTCAGTAGGCTTTTTGCTTTAAATGAATAGTTATTGTCATGGTGTAAAGAACAGAAACAGCTCTTTGTTAATAACTGGAATCTTTCTGGGAGCGTCCTAGGCTTTTTCACACTGATGGCCTGCACCCCAGCAGAGTCAGAGCGGAACTCATGTCGGACAACATCTCCAGGACGCTACGCTCCATATGACTAGTAAGTCAAATCTCAAATAACTGCCCTGATGACTTGTGTTCTACCCGCTTAAATGATAGAAGTACTTGCGCTGTACAATCTATAAAGACTGTGTCTGTTCCACAAATAGTGAGGTCAAAATATAAATTAATGCAGGATCTAGAAAAAATCTGAACGTGATTAAACCAGAAAAATTTAAAATAAATGAACAAAAAACATTTTAAAGTTTGGGCTCCTAAACATTAGATCACTCTCACCAAAGCAGTTATTGTAAATGAAATGATCACAGATAATCGTTTTGATGTACTCTGCTTGACTGAAACCTGGCTAAAACCTAATGATTATATTGGTCTAAATGAGTCTACTCCACCAAGCTACTATTATAAGCATGAGCCCCGTCAGACTGGTCGTGGCGGCGGTGTTGCAACAATATATAGTGATATTCTCAATGTTACTCAGAAGACGGGATACAGGTTTCACTCATTCGAAATACTAATGCGTAATGTTACACTGTCAGATATGCAAAATAATCTATCGTATCTCTTGCTCTGGCTGTGTATAGACCACTAGGGCCGTATACAGATTTCCTAAAAGTATTTGCAGATTTCCTCTCAGACCTATTGGTTACTGTTGATAAAGCGCTAATTGTCGGAGATTTTAATATTCACGTTGATAATACAAATGATGCATTAGGACTTGCGTTTACTGACCTAATAAACTCTTTTGGAGTCAAGCAAAACGTCACCGGGCCCACTCATCGTTTTAATCATACGCTAGATTTAATTATATCGCATGGAATTGATCTTACTGATATAGATATCGTACCTCAAAGCGATGATGTTACTGACCATTTCCTTGTATCGTGCATGCTGCGTATTACTACTATTAACTATATGGCTCCGCGTTATCATCAGGGCAGAACTATTGTTCCAACCACCAAAGAAAGATTCACAAACAAACTGCCTGATTTATCTCAACTGCTCTCTGTACCCATAAGTACACATGAACTAGACGAAATAACTAGCAACATGGGCACTATCTTCTCTAATACATTAGAAGCTGTTGCCCCCATCAAATTGAAAAAGTTTAGAGAAAAACGTACATTCATGGTACAACAGTAATACCCATTCTCTCAAGAAAAATACTCGTAGTCTTGAGCGCAAATGGAGAAAAAACTAACTTGGAAGTTTTTAGAATTGAGTGGAAAAACAGTATGTCCAGCTATAGTCAGGCTCTAAAAGCTGCCAGGGCCGAGCATATCCACAAACTCATAGAAAATAACCAAAACAATCCTAGGTTTTTATTTAGCACAGTGGCTAGATAACCAGATAATAACCAGATGCCACCCGATCTAAATATTCCCTCACAGTTTAATAGTAATGACTTTATGAATTTCTTCACTGATAAAATAGATAACATCAGAAATACAATAACAAATGTAGATTCTACAGCGTATAATACTTTAGCTTCATTCATCGCACCAAAAGATAAAACTGCAGTGCTTTACAACTATAGGACAGGAAGAGCTAAATAAACTTATCACTGCAACTAAACCAACAACATGCTTATTAGATCCTGTACCCACTAAATTATTAAAAGAGTTGTTACCTGTAGCAGAAGAACCGCTTCTCAATATTATTAACTCGTCGTTGTCTTTAGGTCACGTCCCAAAACCATTCAAGCTGGCGGTTATTAAGCCTCTTATTAAGAAACCACAACTAGATCCTAGTGAACTGGCATATTACAGACCCATTTCAAATCTTCCTTTTATGCCTAAAATTTTAGAAAAAGTTGTGTCTGCTCAATTGTGCTCCTTCCTGCAAAAAAATTATCTCTATGAATTTCAGTCAGGTTTCAGGCCCCACCATAGCACAGAAACTGTACTTGTTAAAATTACAAATGACTTGCTTCTTGCGTCAGACCAAGGCTGTGTCTCATTGCTAGTTTTACTTGATCTTAGTGCTGCGTTCGACACTATAGATCATGACATACTCATAGATCGATTACAAAACTATACAGGTATTCAAGGACAGGCTTTAAGATGGTTTAGATCCTACCTGTCCGATCGCTACCACCTTGTTCATTTAAATGGGGAGTCGTCTCAATTATCACCAGTAAAGTATGGAATGCCACCAGGATATGTCCTAGGTCCTCTGCTATTTTCGATTTACATGTTTCCCCTTGGTAATATTATCAGAAAATAAGGGATTAGTTTCCACTGATATGCTGATGATACTCAACTATATAACTCAACAAGACCAG
Organism: Sinocyclocheilus anophthalmus; assembly: GCA_018155175.1. Taxonomy (NCBI): domain Eukaryota; kingdom Metazoa; phylum Chordata; class Actinopteri; order Cypriniformes; family Cyprinidae; genus Sinocyclocheilus; species Sinocyclocheilus anophthalmus. Next base: position 130,891 of record JADLZN010007615.1, on the reverse strand, counting down.
ATGAAACTTCTAAATTATCTAAGCTAACAGAGTGTGTTAAAAATGTAAAAGATTGGATGGCCAATAATTTTCTCCTATTAAACTCGGATAAGACAGAGATATTACTTATTGGACCAAAAGACAGTACACCGAATCTCGTGGATTACAATTTGCAACTAGACGGATGCACGGTTACTTCCACTACAGTCAAAAATCTGGGTGTTATATTAGATAGCAACTTGTCTTTTGAAAATCATATTTCCCATGTTACAAAAACAGCAATCTTCCATCTTAGAAACATTGCCAAGATACGAAACATGATACCTGTTTCTGATGCAGAAAAGCTAGTTCATGCATTCATGACCTCTAGACTGGACTATTGTAATGCACTGCTAGGTGGTTGTCCTGCATCTACAATAAACAAGCTACAGGTAGTCCAAAATGCAGCGGCTAGAGTCCTTACCAGGTCAAGAAAATATGATCATATTACCCCAATTTTACAGTCTCTGCACTGGTTACCTATTAAGTTCCATATCAGTTACAAAATAATATTACTTGCCTACAGGGCCCTTAATGGGTTAGCTCCTGCATACCTAACTAGTCTTCTACCACGCTACAATCCATCACGCTCCCTAAGGTCGCAAAACTCTGGACTTTTGGTAGTACCTAGGATAGCAAAGTCCACTAAAGGAGGTAGAGCTTTTTCGCATTTGGCTCCCAAACTCTGGAATAGCCTTCCTGATAACGTTCGGGGTTCAGACACACTCTCTCTGTTTAAATCTAGATTAAAGACACATCTCTTTGGCCAAGCATTCAAATAATGCATCTCATAATCTTTTACTGCAGTTATATCTAATCAAATGCACATTATTATTCTTTAGCTTGGGTTAAACAAATCAATTTTGCTTGGTTGGAACAGCAGCTACGCTAACTATGTTTGTATTTGTTTCTCTGTTTTACACAAGCTTCAGTCTGGATCCAGAACACCTGAGAAGAGATGATGCAACCCCTCAGAGGACCTCAGATGATGCCAACCCTGAAACAACTTACAGAACTACCACATTTTGCTATAGTTTGATTGCATCATATAATAATTGCTGTTAATAGTGTTCATCGTCTGTTTTATTACGTCTTAAATTGATTTTCCGTACTGCTGGTTCGTCTGGTAAGAGGAGAACTGGCCCCCCGACTGAGCCTGTTTTCTCCCAAGGTTTTTTTCTCCATTTTTTGTCACCGATGGAGTTTTGGTTCCTTGCCGCTGTCGCCTCGGGCTTGCTTAGTTGGGGACACTTCATTTCCAGCGCTATCGTTGACATGATTGCAAAGATACATTGAGCTGGATGTTGACATCACTGAATAAAATGATGAACTGTCTTTAACTGAAAAATTAGTGTTACTATTGTCATTTTGCATTATTGAAACTATTTTCCTAATTAATGCTGTTCAGTTGCTTTGACACAATCTGTATTGTTAAAAGCGCTATATAAATAAAGGTGACTTGACTTGACTTGACTTCCTTGTTATTAGTTATCCTCCTCACCTGTCTGCCCCTCGTTATCTGCCCTATTTAAGTCCTAGCCCGTTCTGTTCTCCCTTGTCCGGAATTGTATGTCTACCCTTGCTACGTGTGTTTTCCTGTTTCCCTGGATATTATTAAAAGTCTATAAGTTTGAATTCGACTCTGCATCTCCTCATTCCTTGCTCCGTGCTCCTCGCAGTAGCGAGCCGTGACAATTCTCTGTTATCAATGTAAAAAACAAATCTACCTATATTCATTGGGGTGAAAAGCTATTTTCTGTTCAATATTCATTTGGAAACCAAAAAACGCCCAAGGAAAGTCTGCGATAAAACTAACAAAGCAGCTGCAACATAAATCCTTTTATGGGACTAATAGGACAATAACGGAAGCTCATTGTGAAATAATATGAAATACTTCTCCAACCACCTCCTAATAAACGCTGTGGAACTCTGGGAAAAGAGCAGAGAACTTAAAAAGGCAAACTGCTCCTCTGTGTTCACTCTCCGTACCATTACTGTAGGTGTCACTCCATTCTGTTTTGTTTCCTAATGAGCTTCGGAGTTAATTGGAGCTCCAACGCGTCTCGTATTTGAACATATCAGTTCAGGAGTGTGGCGAAAACAGAGGACCCAAAACTGAAACTAAATTAATCACATGAGTGAACTCAGAATAGTGTGAGAAAACTTCAAAGGCCTGTGCTGATATCCACCGGAGACAGTGGAGAGATATGAACATTTTGGGAGTTATTATGAGCAGGCACAATAGTGTGAGATCATTACAGAGCCATCATAACAAACTTAAACCCACCAGAAAAGAGACAGAAAAACTGCTGCTGTTCACAAAAAAATGCACACAAAACACAACCTGAAATACCTTAACCACAGAGTATTAGCAACAGGAAGGCTTCACAGCATGCAAAACACCTGGCCAATGTCATCATCTCCAGCATCTGGTCAGACCATGGACTGTGTGTCTCTTGTTCACCACTGGGATGATGGGTAATTAAGATGGCCTCTACCATAGCCTTTAAATCTCATTTGTGCATTTGCATATTTAAATCTGATGAGTAAAAACAGTTTGATGTCCCAGCAGCTTTGGGAGCAAATGACTGAGGGGATGTTTTTAAGTGAATAACAACTTAAACTTCAGCATGGCCCTCACAGAATTGCAAAATCACAACATGTCACATGCATGAGGTGTCACATCTCATAACATTGCATGAGGTGTACAGTTATCATGTTGTTATTTATTTATACTCTTAAACTATTTTTAATTAACTGATGCATTAAAATTGTTTTTGGCAGTCTTATCAAATAACTAGTCAAGAAAGATGGTGAAATATTGTCTGATTCATCTACAAATGTAATAGTTTTAAATTAAACTTTAATAGGACAATTTCATCATGGAAAAAAATTATAATAAAATTTGAGCACTAATGCAAACAGAATGTTGACTTCAATAAACTCAAGAGAATTAAATCAATATTTCATTTTGAATCGATTGCATCATGCTGGTAATTGATCGATTCTGCACAATCGTCATGTTAAAATTAGTCAGAAGCTTTAGGGGTGTACTTAAATCCTGTTACTATGGAAATTAGCTCAATAAGTGACCTAGAATTTATGTATTATTGATTATGTGTCTCAAAACCCAATTTATACAAAAGCATGTGGCTTTAGTGTTCTAGCACACTTCCTTTCTGTAACCGAACACAGAAATAAAGCATTTAACTGTGGTTGAGCGAAAATCCAATCATAAAGAAGATGTTGCTGCTGAAATGGACAAAAATTCAGGGTCAGGCTGAGTGTGTCTTTTTTCTTTTTTCGGGTTCACTCTCCTCATGCGCCATTCCCTCTCTCGCTCCCATCGTGTGAGCACAGAATAATTAAATTACCAGCAGTTGTGCTGATTTTGGGGACCCTGCAGCAATTCATATGGACTTTAGGCAGCACATCTCTCTCTAGCACTGAGAAGGTAAACAAAAAACAAACTAAACAAGCCCACATTAAATGAAGCGCGACTTCCTGTGAATTTGCTACCAGATCAAGCTTGCTAGAACTCGAAATGGTGATTTCTAAACAACCTAGTAAATTAAAGTGTGTAGTTGGATATATCTACTAGTCCTATCATATCTAGACTATTTATTACGTATAATATACATATATAACCCTAATATTGCAGTGTTATTTTTTAGGCTACTATTATAGTTTTTGTTAATATTTTTTACGGTTATTTTAATTCAGTTTTAGTTAAAGTTGTAATTTTCGTTGTTGTACACGGATAGAGATAGAATAGCTAAGAGATAGATAGATAGATAGTAGATAGATATATAGATAGATAGATCCTACTGTTCATTGACAATAAGCCTTACTGTAAAGCATATTATTCTCATGCATATTACAGTAATTTAACAAAATAATTATAATTTTTTAAAATGTGTTTTCAAATGATTTAAAAAATGTTTATATTATTATAATCAATATTGAAAACAATAACACTAACAATAAAAAACAAAAAAAATCTAGATGCACTATGGTAATGAGAATTTGTGACTAAATTATCATAAAAATATTTGCACAAAATGTGCAGCTCATAATGCAGAACATCTTAAAGGTTCTAAAATAGGCTTAATTGTCTTAATAGAAACCACAATTTCTGATTTTAGAATGAAATGTAACCTGGATTTATTTTCAGTCGCTCACACAGGGCAGCAAGAGTGGCTGTGGTCCTGTGATTACAGTCTCACTCTACCTCTCATAAAAGTGTCACGGACAGAGGACGTGATCATGCTGCAGTGATGGCATCTTTAGTCCAATTGGCATTTAAATGGGGAACATGACATGCTGTGATATAACAGAGCGAGGGGAGGGGTCCGATGTGATGTCCTCTGAAACGAACCTCTCCAGCTGAGCCAAAATACTGCAGAGAGGCAGGAAGCCAGGTGGGCTGACAGGAAGGTGACAGAAAGTGGAAGAGAAAAAGTTAAGCCTGCCAAACACCTGGCTCTACTTAGAAGAGAAGACAGCAGCAATTTGGCAGATAATGAAAGGAAATCAAATATTCTCACTCCAAAAAAGGCAAGACTCACTTCTCTCTGCCTGTTCAGGCCAACAAAACTACTCTTACTACTTCTGCAGTATGCAATATGTACACCGTGGGATTTTTTTGTTATTCTTTTATTCTGTTATTCAGATGTTCAACATTTAGTAGCTACAAAAAAGCATATTGCACAGTATTATATTATATCTCACAAAGCACTGCTTCCGCAGGCCAGACCCTATACCTTACCCTCTCCAATAGTCTGAAGAAATCAGAAGTATTATGCAACCTTTGGACTCATTATTAGATCAGACAGCTAAAAGCTGAAATTTAAAAAAAAAAAACTTCAAAAAACTTGAATTAAAATGCAGAATAATTATAGCTATTAATTAGATGCAACTTGCCAAATTAAACATGCAATATGATGATGTTATGTAGTAAACTGTTGTTGGAAAGTACATTGCATAATACGCACTTGGGGTCCAAAATTAACACTCGGCAAGCAGCAAATATGAAAAAAATTGGCTTTGTTTAGTATATAATATATATAACTTGAGTTGCTCACCAGTCAGCCATTAACTTTATTAGGAACTGCAACATAATAAATGGTGTCAATCTAATTTTAAGAATGTTTATCTGAATTTCAGTGGATAGTCCACCAAAAAATTAAAATTCTGTCATCACCCTTATGCAGTTCCAAACCTGTATAACTTCTGGAACACAAAAGAAGATATTTTTAAAAATGTGGGTAACCAAACAGTTCGCCTTCATTTTCCTTCCCACGTACGGACAAAAAAACTATGGAAGTCATGTGTAACCAAACTGGTTCAGCATTTCCAGCAATTCTTCGGCAATAGTTGTGGTTCAAGAGCAGAAGCAAGTCATTCAACCTTTTCTGGAACACAATAGGTGAGTAAATGATGACAGAATTTTCATAAAATAAAATATAATAATAGATAACATTATTAAAAAAAACATCTAAATGAAAGCACTGCTAGTAAGAAATACTTACCGGTGTAATTTTTCTTTGTTAATTTGACATTGGCAGGTGTGCCAAAAAAATAAAAGAAATAAATTTGGACCCTGTGCATACTGTTTAATGTGCTAACTTAAAATAATAGAAAGTACATAGTATATACTGTGTAGTATGCAGTGAGCATAAGCCTAGTTTTCCATTGCACACACAGCCACTTTCTTCCTCTCCTTTTCTGAAGATCACACGCTGACGGCAGAATGCACTGTGCCTTCATGTACACTAACCTTGGCATCTGTCCTCTCACCATTCCACATGCGGCTAGCAGTCACACACACACACACACCCACACCACACCCACACACACACACACACACAATCGTTCCCTCCAGCTAGCTTTCCGCTCACGTACTCGACGATGCACAAAGAATCTATAAAGTCATTCCCCTTATGAAGAGTGAGGTGTCCCGCGTTTGCATAACGCAAGGTCATCTCGGATCTTTCTAATGCTGATCCATGACATCAAAGAATGCAGACTCATTATCAACAGACCCCTCATGCATCACTCATCTCACATGAGTCAGACGAGATCGGACGACGCCGTCAAAGTTGGTCAGAATCTCCTGTGTCATGTAGATCCTCGCACGTTAATGAGGAGAAGACACAAACTTCCCCTGAAGACACATTTCAACTGTTATTTTATTTTTAGAGTTACTGTTTAGGTCTTTCTGCAGACGCAGCACTGACACACTAGATTAAAACAATCATCATTAATAAGCTGTGTAATAGACAGATAAATGCTGAGATGTGCTAATGCAGTTCTTTCACTCGTTCTAGTCTTACACAGAAATGCTTTTGACTCCTCGCATAAAGTCTGGTCCACTTGTACTACAGTTAAAAAGCCTGAGGTCTGTAATATTTTTTTTATTTATTAACTTTTTTTTTAAAGAGTCTCTTACTCATATCAAGGCTGCATTTATTTGATTTAAACGACTGTAAACACGAAGGTCAGTTTTACTAAACGGAGCACAATTCCAAAAACTCATCGATGGCACGTGGAAGTTCTGCGGGTGATTTACTAACAAACGTTCAAATTAACGGATATGTCACCTCCAAATAAATTCTGTCATTAATTACTCACCCACATGTATCCAATCCTGTAAGACTTCAGTTCATCTTCAGAACACAAACTAAGATATCGATAAAATCCGAGAGCTTTCTGACTCTGCATAGACAGCAACACAACTGAAACATTCAAGGCCCAGAAACGTAGTAAGGACATCAGTAAAACTTTTGCAAAGCTACGGGAATACTTTTTTATCGCAAAGAAAACCACGATAATTTATCACATTCGTATCCCCCCCCCCCCCCCCCCCCAGTAATCCTCCGCCTTTTTAGAGTATCACAACACATACGTACGCTTTCCCCTAAGCGTAAACAACGCTGATTACGCAGATTACGTTCATGCGTGCACTTTATCCCCCGAACGTAAACAATGCTGATTATGTCGATTACGCTTTTGGGTACTCTCCAAAATGGCGGAAGACGTAACTCGGGGAGAAGAATTGTTAAATAAATTGTTTTTTTTGTTTTCTTTGCGCTCAAAAAGTACTCTCTTATCTTCGCAAAACTGAAGTTGAGCCACTTATGTCACATGGACTGTTTTACCAATGTCCTCACTACGTTTCTGGACATGGGAACTTTACAGTTGTGTTGCTGTCTATGCATAGCCTGAGAGCTCTCACATTTCATCAAAAATATCTTAATTTGTGTTCCAAAGATGAACGATGTCTGGATGACAGAGGGTGGTAATTCATGACCAGATTTTTCATTTTGTGTGAACTACCCTTTAAAGAACACCGACACAACATCTCATTTACATATCGACCGACGCAATATACCAAGCGCAGCGCAAATTAGTGTAGTCACAAATCAAGAATAAAGAGATAAAGAAGCCACAGTACGTTGAAAATAACCAGAGGCCAAAAAAATGAAGGTCATACCTTCATATGTGATCCACATTTCTGTCAAGCTAACTAATTATGTTTAATGCGTGAGTTGGCATAATTTGTGCTCGTGACGGAGCGGCAGCGGAGTGTTCTCGGAGCGAGTGAAAACCTCAACGCTCCGACTTTCAAAAAAATCCACTCCTAGCTCCAGGCAAAATCACTCCGCTTATCCGCTGTTGAATACTCTCCTCCCATGAATTTTTTGTCTGAAAGGGAAACCCTACAAAATGCATATTCAATAAGGGTCCATGCACAAATATACTATGTCTCTTCATATTTCAGCGCTAATTCATCCTGCGTGGGCTTTGGTAATCCTGCGAGTACTATTTTACCCAAAAGTTGCGTTTGCACTGTCGCAAGACTGTTACAAAACCTGGCCCTAAATATAATTCACATTGTCAATCACTGTTTTTCTATTTTACCTGACAAATTATAAACGCAACACTTTTGTTTTTACCACTATTTTTCATGAGCTGAACTCAAAGTTCTAAGACTTTTTCTATGTACACAAACAGCCTATTTCTCTCAAATATTGTTCACAAAACTAAATCTGTGTTAGTGAGCACTTCTACTTTGCCAAGATAATCCATCCACCTCACAAGTGTAGCATATCAAGATGCTGATTAGAAAGCATGACTATTGCACAGGTGTGCCTTAACTGCCACCAAAGGCCACTCTAAATGTGGCAGTTTTACTGTATTGTTGGGTCCGGGGGGTGGTCCAATAAACAGTGATATCTGGTGTGACCACCATGTTGCCTGATAGAGTTTTGCTCACGTTGTTTATTGTGGCCTGTGGAATGTGTGGTCCCCGCTGGCGGCTACGCCGATCCAGAGCATCCAAACATCGCAATTGGGTGACTGTCCTTGAGTATCTGGCCCATGCAAACTGGGATGTTCAGCTTCAGAAGTTGTTCCTATCCTTGCAACTTGACCGGTGCATTAATCATGCTGCAACATAGTGATGTCGTGGATGCATGGACAGAACAATGGTCTCAGAGATCTCGTTATGTACCTACTGTGGCATTCAAACTGCCATCAATAAAACTGCCACAATGTGTTTCTTGTCCATAACATAATCCTTGCCCATCCCATAACCCCACCACACACCATGGGCCTACTCAATCCACAAGTTTGACATCGATCAGCAAACTGCTCACCCACACACGCCATAGCCCTCTGGCTGCCATCTGCCCTGGACAGTGAAACCGAGGATTCAGCCATGATAAGACCCTCTCCAAGTGGCCAGATGCCATTCGGTGAAATGTGCCATTTTTGCCCACTCAATCGTTACGACACGACTGCAAGTCAGGTCGAGACCCCTTATGAGGACCGACAATTGCAGGATGAAGCTGCCCTGAACGGGTGTTCGGGGGGGACAGGTTTTGTTGTTGCAGACTTATTTGGTTTATTCAAACGTTGGTTTTGCAGCACTGTCCGGGTGGTGGCTTGTTCTCCTAACATCTTGAGGTGAAGGATTGCGGGATATGTTGATGGGGTCCGTGTGGCTGTGTGGTTCCACGTGGTCGCGGTTTTGATGCCGTTGGATGTACTCGGCCAAATATCTCTGAACGCCTTCGGGAGACTGGCTTATGGTAGGAAATGAACATTCAATTCACGTGCAAGGCCATCTCGTTGGCACTCCGGTTAGTTCGCATGACCAATTTGCAGTCCTCCCATCGAACAAAACTTGCGAAATCTGTGGCATTGTGCTGTGTGATAAAACTGCACATTTTAAATTGGCCTTTTATTGTGGCCAGCCTAAGAAACACCTGTGCAATAATCATGCTGTCTAAACAGCATTCCTCACCTGCGGATCTAGTGTTTTCCTTACATTCCCTGTGGAGCCCCGTTTAGTGTTACTCGGTGATTAGTCTCGACAAGGAGAAGTGCTTCACTAACAAGAGTTTATACAGATTTTTGGTGAACAAATTTTAAGAAAAAAGGGCCTTTTGTGTACATCGACCACAGTCCTATTATACTTTTGATTCTGCTCATTACAAAGTTGAGGGGCACAAAACAAAAGTGTTGCGTTTATAATTTTGTTCAGTGTAATATATTTTTCTATCTGTATCAGTCTTTTTTCCCTTCCTTGCCTCTCCGCCTGCGGCTTCGTTAGTAGCTCCTTGCCCTCCCCAGTAATGGAAGAATGCGAGCTCTCGCTACCACTGGTGCTCCGCCGCAACCAGGCCGTGCTCAATCATCAATCATATTTGGTCCTTTTGCCTACACACTGCTACGGAAACACCCGCAAAGGCCACCAAACCAGGAATCTATTAGGCGGAACATTAAGGGGAGGCAGTGGAAACTCTGCCCTGGTTTCAGCATTAGTCAAAGTCACAGGAACAGTACAGTGGAGAGGCCAATGGAGAGAGAGAAAGAGACATACGCTGTTGACATGAGTAATGTTTGTTTAATCAAGAGACGTTCAGCCGATGGAAGACCCTTGTTATTCCATACCGCCCTGCTAGCTTCGATGGATTTCTCTTTATTGTGACTTCAGGATAGACTTCAGCTATGATGTTTTCCAGTGATTAAAACAATAGTCATTATTTGCTCACTCTCATGCCATTCTTTTTTGCTGAACATAAAAGGAGATGTTTGGCAGTAGGTTCATAATGTATGTTCTAGCTACTCTTTTTCATACAATGAAATTGAATACTTACCAGAGGGTGTCAAGCAAAAATTCACCGTAAAATGCCATAAAATGCCATGTGTGCGCAGTATTTCAAATCATACAACAGATTTGTGAGAGGAAATAAAAAAATAAGAATAATAAATTAAAATGTCCCACTCTACCATAGCACATTTTTTCATTCACAGGATTTGAATATTCATGAATGTGAATAAAAACATGAATGAAGGTTTAGAACGATTATCAGTAAAACAGCTACAATTTCTTTCTTTTCCAATGTTATTTTAGTATCACTGCAATGCTAGTAGAATGGTTTTTATTAAAAGTTTTAATTCGTTTTTATTTTCAGCTTTATTATTGGATGCTATTTTAGTACATAAAGTTAAACTAAATAAAAATAAGCAATGTCTCCTTGGCAACTGAAATAAAATAATAAGTGTTTTAACATATTTTATTTTATTTCAGTTTAACAATTATTAACATTGATTTTAAGGAACAAAAATGTTTTAGTTTTAGTTAATAATTACTATAGGTATTTTCCTCTCACAAAGCTATTATATGACTTTAAAAACAACACAATGACTACATTTACTTACAATTACTTGAGTGGTGGTGTTTTTGGAGCACACTGAAAATGACAGCGTCAACATATTACTAAACTTCAAATTTTTTTTCCCCCAGAGGAATTAACATCATACAGGTTTGGAACAACATGAAATGTGAGTGAGTAAATGATAACAGATTTCTCTCTGTCTCTCTTTTTTTTTTCCAAGTGAAATTAAACCACCTTATTCCTCAGGGCCAACAAAACTTGATGTATTTCTATTAGAAATTCAAAAAGGAGTCTATAAAAAATAAAATCAAACAAAAATGACATTATCAACATAACCTTTATCCCATGCCAGATTTCTCCCAGGATCTTGTTTTTCCTCTGCTGCTGGACGCAGTAAATGGCATGCCTCTTTTTAAATGCCAGATTTCGTCTCACGCTGAGGAAGACCGGGCATCTAAGCGAGACCTTCGTCTTTCGTCTGTTCCAGCAGGGACGCGCACTGCAGTTAAGCTGTCACACCGCATGAACACCAAGGTAAAGCTACTCAGAATAGACGCAGCAGGAAACAGCAGCCCGACACGCGGCCGCGGCAGCACCTGTATTGACTCGTCCTCCTCCGTACCGCAAATAACACCAGACAGTCCTTTTAAAATATAGCTTTTCACGGCACACACACAAAGCCCTCAGTATTTAACGAACAATAGGAGGAAGGTGTCAGCTCCTGAGGGCTGGGGAGGCTGAACCCAATTTTACTGACAAGAGACTCAGGTTATTTCAGGCAGGCCCTTCTGCGGTCCACTTATATGCTAATACTGCAGTTTAGAAGTGGAAACTGTGTGAATTCAACCTGTTATGTTTTTTTTAGAATACTATTGCTTATATGGCGATAAAATTTATGTTGATGATAATAAGCTTACTCAATATGGATTATTTGAATAGCCTATCACACAGCAGAATTAAACATGACAAAGGCCAGTCAGTCAGTCATTAGGCATGTTGCTGATAAATCTGATAAAGTTTCTGTGTGAATGTGTAGGACCCTATGATTTCCGTGATGTGGAAAATGTGGAAGGAATCGCAGAATATACTGTATAATGCGGAATGTCATGGCATTTACCAAATTTTGGATGGATACTTCAAAGTAGGCCAGTACACACGCGATATGGATTAGTGTCTGTGAATATTATTGCGAAAATGCCATTTAAATATGAATCCTGCATGTTCTGCGTGTCTGACTGAATAACGCAGACTTGTTTTATTTACTGCATGCATGCTGTGTTTTCAGCTTCTGCTGCCTCAATATATGAGCACATGAACATAATCTTTAGAACTGCTCTGAGAGTCACTTCATCAGCATTTTACAGTTTCTTTTGAGTAAAACTATCGTCATATATACAAACAGAAACCTAAAGGTTTTCATGGCAACCCGTCAAAATTAAAGTCTGGTTCAACTTGAAGAAACCATGACAGAGATATTACTTAATGTAATAATGATAGTACTACTACTGCTAATAAAATTATTAAAACTTTATTTTTAAAGGAATATTTAACAGAAAAAATACTTACCAGAATTTATTTAGCAGAAAAATGTAAATACACAACAGAGTATATATATATACAGTGGGGCAAAAAAGTATTTAGTCAGCCACCAATTGTGCAAGTTCTCCCACTTAAAAAGATGAGAGAGGCCTGTAATTTTCATCATAGGTATACCTCAACTATGAGAGACAAAATGAGAAAAAAAAATCCAGAAAAATCACATTGTAGGATTTTTAAAGAATTAATTGGTAAATTCCTCGGTAAAATAAGTATTTGGTCACCTACAAACAAGCAAGATTCTGGCTCTCACAGACCTGTAACTTCTTCTTTAAGAGGCTCCTCTAACCTCCACTCGTTACCTGTATTAATGGAATCTGTTTGAACTCGTTATCAGTATAAAAGACACCTGTCCAAACCTCAAACAGTCACACTCCAAACTCCACTATGGCCAAGACCAAAGAGCTGTCAAAGGACACCAGAAACAAAATTGTAGACCTGCACCAGGCTGGGAAGACTGAATCTGCAATAGGTAAGCAGCTTGGTGTGAAGAAATCAACTGTGGGAGCAATTATTAGAAAATGGAAGACATACAAGACCACTGATAATCTCCCTCGATCTGGGGCTCCACACAAAATCTCACCCCGTGGGGTCAAAATTATAACAAGAACTGTGAGCAAAAATCCCAGAACCACACAGGGGGGACCTAGTGAATGACCTGCAGAGAGCTGGGACCAAAAGTAACAAAGGCTACCATCAGTAAAACACTGCGCCGCCAGGTACTCAAATCCTGCAGTGACAGACGTGTCCCCCTGCTTAAGCCAGAACATGTCCAGACCCGTCTGAAATTTGCTAGAGAGCATTTGGATGATCCAAAAGAGGATTGGGAGAATGTCATATGGTCAGATGCAACCAAAATAGAACTTTTTTGTAAAAACTCAACTTGAGGAGAAAGAATTCTAAGTTGCATCCAAAGAACACCATACCTAAAGCATGGGGGTGGAAACATCATGCTTTGGGGCTGTTTTTCTGCAAAAGGGACCAGGACGACTGATCTGTGAAAACGAAAGAATGAATGGGGCCATGTAAAGTGAGATTTTGAGTGAAAACCTCCTTACATCAGCAAGGGCATTGAAGATGAAAATGTGGCTGGGTCTTTCAGCATGAAAATGATCCCAAACACACCGCCCGGGCAAACGAAGGAGTGGCTTCGTAAGAAGCATTTCAAGGTCCTGGAGTGGCCTAGCCAGTCTCCAGATCTCAACCCCATAGAAAATGTCTTGTGAGTCGCAGTGTTTTTGTACGCATTCGTCGCGTCTATTTGATTCTAAGCGCGCATATAGTCGTGAGTTTCTGCTCGATGTCGGCAGAACCACATTTTTAGAGTTAAACTCCGCGCACACCGAAGAGCTGCGGGATCTCGGTCTGCCCCGGAGGCCCACACCATCACCGACCCCAACTGCTGCATCTCGCCCACAGCGGAGGCGCCACAAGCGGCCCGCGTGGCGCGAGAGGAAGCAGAAGAGGGGTAAGCGCGGAGGTATCCGGGCTAGGCTGGTGGCTAACCCTCACAAGCCAGCTATCCCCACCATCGTACTGGCTAACGTACGCTCTTTGGACAATAAACTGGACTACATCCAACTACTACGCTCAACTCAGAGGACTGTAAGAGACTGTTGTGTTTTTGTGTTCACGGAAACATGGCTCAACAACAGCGTTCCGGACTGCGCTATTCATCTCGACCAGCTGACATGCTATCGAGCGGACAGAGCGCGCGTCGAGGGAGGTAAGACCCGCGGAGGCGGGCTTTGTGTTTACATCAATGACGCGTAGTGCCGCGATGCTGTTGTGGTCTGCAAAAACTGCTCTTCCCTGGTTGAGTTTATGATTATTACGTGCCGGCCATTCTATCTACCGAGGGAATAAACAGCAATACTGCTCATTGCTGTATACATCCCTCCCAGCTCCAACAACGGCAACAGGAGCGAGGCACTGAATGAACTGTACCAGCACATCAGTGAGCAGCAGACAGCCCACCCTGATGCTTTTCTCATCTTGGCTGGGGATTTCAATTTTTTTCATTTTTTTTTGGCAGACTAAGAGTGTGTTCCCAAAAACACCAAACACATGAGACTTTCCAAACACGGGAAAAACAATAATCTGGACTTTGTTTACACCACAACAGAGAGGAGCTTACAAGGCCTCCCCTCCCCCACCTCGGTGCCGCAGACCACATCACTGTCATGCTAATGCCTGCATACAGCCCGCTCGTTAAAGTCACCAAACCAGTCCATAAACAGATACAAGTGTGGCCGGAAGGGTCGTCAGAGGCTCTTCAAGACTGTTTTAACACCACTGACTGGAATATGTTTAAGCAGGCTGCCACATACAATAACACCACAGACCTCCAAGAGTACTCAGAGACTGTCACTCCCTACATCACCAAGTGTATTGATGAGTAACAGTCACAAAGGCCATCACTGTCCGGGCCAACCAGAAGACGTGGCTAACAGGGGAGGTCTACGGACACCTGAAGACGCGGAACGCTGCCTTCAAACCTGGAGATGAGGTGGGCTTGAAGACACCTAGGGCCAACCTTTCCCGCGGCATCAGAGAGGCTAAGAGACAGTACTCCAGGAGGATAGCCCATCGTTTCAGCGACAGCAGAGACAATCGAAGCCTGTGGCAGGGGATACAGACCATTACGGACTACAAGCCCCAACCACGCACCTGTGACAGCACCATCTCACTGCTGAACGAGCTGAACGTCTTCTTAGCTCGCTTTGAGGCACAAAACAGCACAACTGCACAGAAGACTCCACCTCCTCCAGGCGACCAGGTGATGACGCTGTCCCCTGACAGCGTGAGGAGATCCCTCAGCAGGATCAACGCACGCAAAACTCCGGGTCCTGACAACATTCCTGAGCGTGTACTGAAAGACTGTGCACTCACCGATGTCTTCACAGACATTTTCAACATCTCACTAAGTCAGGCTGTTGTCCCCACATGCTTCAAAGCTACCAACATCATTCCAGTCCCGAAGAAGTCGTCTCCATCCTGCATCAATGACTACCGTCCAATTGCACTTAACCCCATCCTCATGAAGTGCTTTGAACAGCTATTCATGCACCACATCAAGTCTGCCCCCCCACCCTCCCTGGACCCCTTCCAGTTTGCATATCGGTCCAGACGCTCGACCGATGACGCCATCGCCACTACGCTCCACTCAGCACTCTCACACCTGGACAAAAAAGACTCATACTTCAGAATGCTGTTCATAGACTTCAGTTAAGCATTCAACACAATCATCCCTCAACAACTCATTCACAAAATGGTCCAGCTGGGGCTCAACACTTCGCTGTGCAACTGGCTGTTGGACTTCCTGACTGGGAGACCTCAGGCAGTTCGGGTCGGCAGCAACACATCCAGGACCATCACACTGAACAATGGGGCCCCCCAAGGATGTGTGCTGAGCCCCCTCCTGTTCACTCTGCTGACCCACGACTGCACACAGTCACACAACTCCAACCTCCTTATCAAAATTGCGGATGACACGACTGTAGTGGGTATCATTAGCAACAGAGATGAGACAAACAACAGGAGCGAGGTGAGCCGCCTGGCCAGGTGATGCAGTGACAACAATCTCTCTCTGAATGTGGAGAAGAAGAAGGAGATTGTTGTTGACTTCAGGAGAGTGCGCAGTCAGCATGCTCCTCTGACCGTCAATGTTGTGACTGTGGAGAGGGTGAGCAGCACCAATTTCCTGGGTGTGCACATCACAGAGGATTTCTCCTGGACTGACAACACCGCAGCACTGGCCAAGAAAGCACAGCAGCGTCTCTACTTCCTCCGCAAACTGAGAAGAGCCAGAGCCCCGGCCCCCATCATGTGCACCTTCTACAGAGGCACCATCGAGAGCATCCTGACCAGCTGCATCACTGTGTGGTATGGCGCCTGAAACGCGTCCTGCCGCAAGACACTTCAAAGCATAGTGAGAGCAGCTGAGAAGATCGTTGGTGCCTCTCTCCCCTCCTTTCAGGACATCTACAACACCCGTCTCAACCGCAAAGCCCTCTGCATTGCAGGTGAACCCACCCACCCGACACACAGCTTCTTAAGTCTGCTGCCATCAGGGAGGAGACTGCGGAGTCTCCAGGACAGGACCAGCAGACTGAAGGACAGCTTCATCCATCAGGCTGTCAGAAAGCTGAACTCCCTCCCGACCTTGCCCCCCCTCCCCTGTCTTGCCCCACTCACCACTGAACTCTGACCCTCAAATGGACTCTCCCACTCCCCCCTCACAAATACACACACACACTGTCACTTTAAATCAGACTGAATAAGCTCTTTTGCACTACAAAAATTTTTTGCACTACAATTCACTATATCTGCACTGTTGTTTACTTTAATGGTTTGCACTCTATCTTTCATTTGCCTTGTGCTTTATATATATATATATTTTACATTTACCTTATTTGTATATCTGTATAGTTGTATTTTGTATTTAATCTGTATTATGTTATCTGTATGCCACCAAGGGTCTGAGAGTAACGCAATGTCAATTCTCTGTGTGTATGTGCTGTACATGTGGAAGAATTGACAATAAAGCAGACTTGAACTTGAACTTGACTTGAACTTTGGAGACGGGGGAGTTGAAAATCCGTGTTGCCCAGAGACAGCCCCAAAACATTACTGCTCTAAGAGGAGATCTGCATGGAGGAATGGGCCAAAATACCAGCAAAAGTGTGTGAAAACCTTGTGAAGACTTACAGAAAACGTTGACCTCTGTCATTGCCAACAAAGGTATATAACAAAGTATTGAGATGAAATTTTGTTATTGACCAAATACTTATTTTCCACCTTAATTTGCAAATAAATTCTTAAAAAATCATACAATGTGATTTTCTGGATTTTTTTTGTCATTTTGTCTCTCATAGTTGAGGTAAACCTATGATGAAAATTACAGGCCTCTCTAATCTTTTTAAGTGGGAGAACTTGCACAATGGGTGGCTGACTAAATACTTTTTCCCCACTGTATATATAGTATATAATAAGAATAAATTAAATGACGATGGTTTTTAAATTAATATTTAATGAAACAATTAAAATGGAATCCAGAAAATTAATGAAAAACAGAATTTGGTAAAAATAAAACAGAATTTGAGAAAAAATAAAACATATTTCATAGGACGTTAAATTTTTTTAGTTTTGTTATACTTTTAATAAACTATTTAATATTGTAATTTTCACGATTTAAATTAATTAGACATGCTTTTTGATGAATAAAATTAAATTTAACCATTAAAATAGAGTCTAGACAAATTAAAATTCCTTAAATGGGTCATATGGTGCGATTTAAATTTTTCCTTTCTCTTTGGAGTGTTACAAGCTCTTGGTGCATAAAGAAGATCTGTAAATTTGCAAAGTCTAAAGTCTCAAATCCAAATATATATTCTTTATAAAGTTTAAGAGTCAACCACGCCTACCTAAAAACGGCTCGTTCTAACATGCGCCCACATGTCTACGTCACGATGTGGGGAAGATTTGCATAACGCGCCCAAAAGTTTTACGCAAAGAAAGAAGGCGTAACTTTTATTCTCGCTGTAGTATTGTTGTTGCCGCCGCCATGTCGTGAAGGTGCTGTGTGTTTCGTTGTGAAAGCGAAACTACTTTGTTATCCGCTTTGTCATGCCTGGAGCTGATCCGTGCTGGTTGATGAGGAAATACATCAACTTCGCGCTGTGGATCGCCGGATCGGCTTTCACCGTGGACGAAGCGAAGTCCAGCCCGGGGTCGTCACATGTGGTTGCTCCTTCGTCGAATCCGCCAGCCGCCGCTCACTCAAGCCGGCCTCAGCTCACTCTAGCCCGCCTGCCGCTGCTCACTCTAGGCCTCCAGCCTCCGCTCACTCTAGGCCGCCGTGTGTGACGCTGTGTGTTTTTCGTTGTGAAAGCGAAACTACTTTGTTTGGCCTTCCAAAAGAGGACACAACTAGAAATCAGTGGTTAAGTAATATTTACAACACTGTTCCAGAACACTTCAACCCAAATATTCAGATGTGTGCAGCACATTTTATGGAGGACTGTTTACTGATCCTGGTAGAGTAGACTACAATGCCGGCTGTTCTGGACTCACAGACTGTAAGTACGTTTTTTAAATTCAAAGAATTTGCCACTGACGATTCAAACGCAAGTTTTGAGCAGTGTAGAGTAGCACTCGTTGTTTGTCATTTCTCCGATCACAAATGCAGAAAGGTTTTATGTTTACGCGGCGCGATGCAAAAAAAAAAAGACAGTATAAATCATTGTAATACGTAATTATGTCCCCACTGGATGCAACAAATACCTAGTTTATAATGGGTTTTAATGTTTTGTCTCGTCGCTCTGGCCGGGACAACCGGCATCACAAATAGTGGTAAGGGCGCAATATACTTTCCGTCACCGTCTAAGGTATCGGCCCAAATCACAACGCGCTGGATAGCTGGCCAATCAGAGCACACGTCGCTTTTCAGACCAATGAGCTTTGTAAAAATC
The DNA here is from genome assembly GCA_018155175.1 of Sinocyclocheilus anophthalmus. Taxonomy (NCBI): domain Eukaryota; kingdom Metazoa; phylum Chordata; class Actinopteri; order Cypriniformes; family Cyprinidae; genus Sinocyclocheilus; species Sinocyclocheilus anophthalmus. Next base: position 112,116 of record JADLZN010007615.1, on the reverse strand, counting down.
GACGCGTTTCAGAAAGGCGGGGCATAGAGGCGAACCAATAATGTACAGTACGTGGAAAATAATGTGTTTTAACCTTAAACCGCATAAACAAATCCATTACACCAAATACACTAACTAATGTTCTTTTTAGCAACATCATATCACCCCTTTAAAAAACAGAATTTGCATCTTACTTGACAAAATATAACAAAATTCAATGTTTTGTTGTAAATTCATTGTTTTATTTTAATTTGATTACATTTTATTAAATTGTTACATGTTTATTAACTAATTACATTAGATGCCATATTTGATTATAAATGTGTATTAAATCATAAAACAAAATCCACTAAATTCGAGGTAGGTACAAGTTATGTTTACATTTATTCTCAAGGCCTAACAAACATGTGCAAAGCATTTCCATTAATCCATTAATCATCACTAAATATTGTGATAAATATAAATATTGTATGATATGGAGAAAAAAAAATATTCTGATAATATTTTTGGCCATATCACCCAGCCCTAATTTCTTAGAGGAAGCTCGCGGATCATGGTCGTAGCCATGAGTTGGATTAGCTATTCACGGCGGGCGCTGCCCCGACAAGACACCAGAAATGGGATTGCAGCGCGGGGTTTGAATTCATCATGTCGACCAGGCCCCTTATTGCGTGAGCCCATTCATCTGTGCTTGCAGTACAGATTTACCATCACACGGTCTCCTGTTAGATATATATCATTAAAGAGTGGTAAAAGCCCAAAACAATATATCAAATGAACTAGCATTTTCCCAGTGCTTTCTGTGCTGTATTATGTTCAAGGGACACCTAATATTAAATACATTTAGAATCCTGCACCATAATCAGAAAGTTGCCAAACGCAGTCTGTGGGTGTTCCTTCTGGGGGTATTAGCCGTGAAGGAATGAGCGATGTGAGATGGCAAAAACTGCTGCTGCTGCTTTTGTTTCTGTAGGTGAGCAGAACGCATTGATGCAACAGGAGCAATTAGAGCAAAAATATTCACACATGTGCAGTGCAGTGGAACGGCTCAATTTCATTAAGAAGTTATGTCTAACGATTCGTAAAAAAACAGAAGCGCTGGTGCCATATGTTCTGCAAAAAATATATATATATATTAGGGAGAGAAGGCGAAAGCCTCATTAGCTTCTTCCAGCATGTGTGCCAACTACAATGTTATGCGTCAGAAATGCATAACCAAAAGTTCGTCCACGGAGAAAAAAAATATTTAGCTCAAAAAACTATTTACATAAGTGCATTTAAAAATAAAAAAAAATCATAAAGCTTCATATATCTGCTTTTCCACACTCCAGCGACTTGCCTGCCAGGTTTCCACTATACATTACTGCAATAGTAAAAAAAAAAATACAAATTCATCAGCGTTAATTGACATCAGATGTTATTTATAGACACTAAATTAGAAGTAAGTAATGAAGTAAGATTAATTAATACATTTAAACATATCCATCACTCTTTGTTTGTCTGGCTTCTCATATTAAAAGGTTTTGCTCATTTATGAAAGGGACAACACGTTTCACTGGACAGCAGAGTTAATAAATGTTTAGAGTGAATCGTTTGTACTCCTGGAGGAGGGGTGTGATTTCAGTTTTCATTCTTGGCACTAAAAGCTTAGAAAAAATAATATTCCATACTAGTCCTTGTTTTCCTCCCCTGTTTTTAAAGAAACACGACTCTTGTAGAAATAAATATTCAAATGGACAAATTCATCTTCAGGGTGGTCAAAAGTAAAAGAAAAAAAAAAATCAAACAAGAGACACAGATGAACTTAGAGTATCAGAAGTGTTTTCTCAAACAACACCCTGCAAATCATTGCCAGCGCCTCAGGTAACATCATCCCTTCGTGCCGCCTATAAATCCAGAGTTAACGCTGAAATGCAAACCTCCCCCAAATATTTTTGAAAGAAATACTTTTCCACAATGAAAGCGTGAGGTGAGAGCATGTGGTTTGGATTACAGTAAATCTAAACCGTTTCATGGTGTCTCAGGAAAACCAGGAGTAAAGGAGATCATTCCAGCTCTGGGCCTGAAACGCTCCTCTGCAATCTGCTGGCTGCTTTCTTCACTCGTGTCTCTGAGTGCTGTGAGATTTGTAGGTCAGAGTGGCCTGTGCCATGAGACACTTCAAAGCAATGATGACCAACATACACTAAAAGCACAGGGACAGGCAGAGGGGCAGTAAAACATCCTTTACAAGATCACTCTATGCTCTCATGATATCCATCTATCTATCTATCTATCTATCTGTCTGTCGGTCGAACAACACACACACAAATATAATAATTTTTTTTTTAAAGAAAGCTGTATTTATTTGATCAAAAATACCATAAAAACAGTAATACTGTGGGGGAAAAAATAAAAGTAACTATTTTTTTATATAATTTAATATATGCTACATAACAGTTATTCCTATAATAACAAAGCGGAATTTCAGCATCATACTCAGCGTGATCGGATAAAATTTTCTTATTATTATCAATGTTGAAAACTTTTTTTTTTTTTTAGATGACTTTAAATGTGGTTCTTCAAGGGTAAGGCTGTCATCACGGCAATAAGCAAGGTTACAATGTCACACCTTTCATGACACCATCAAAATAGTCCATACACACTCACATACAGCAACACAGCCGGACTGTTTTCTGGAAGTGTTGTGCACATGTACAGCTGTGTGACTGATACATACAGCATGTGTACGAGTCTGTGCATGTTAAACTCTGTGTGTGTGTGTGTGTGTGTGTCTTTGTGTGTGTGTGTGTGTGTGTGGATAAGAGATTGTAAGCGGCTGGTGCTGTGTGTCTGGTGGGAGAAAGGATGTCACTGTGATTTCTCTGAACGGAATGACACAACTCTCAGAGAGGGCCGGCCCTGCTGTGATGTGCTCTACTAATTAAAGACAGCGCTGGGGCCCCGTGGACACACACACACACACACACACACCGCTGACATGGTCCATGTGAAGCCGGGCTCATCAGGAGCTAAATTAGACCTAGGTACTGAAAATAAAACACACTACAGTTCCTGACTTAAGTAACTAAATTACCAGAGCCATCCAAAAACACGCACACACAGGCTAGTAACTCCCAGCTTCTTGTTGGTGGCGCTTTAATATGGTTCATAACAGTATTTCACTATACAGTATTTATGGAATCTGAAAAAGTAATGCGGGACATCCATTTAGCAAGCATAAATTAATAAATTATAAACAAACTATTAAATATTAATGTTATTTTGCCATGAAATATTAGGGAGAAAAACATTTACTATGACATGGAGAATTTTTTTTTTTACAGCACACAAATGATCCCATTATATCACTGCATTTGTTTAAGTAAAGGCAGATGCTGGCGGTGAATGGGTCATGGTCTCATCAAGGGTAGGGTTAGAGACACTGAGGTCAAGTAAGGAGATACTCCATATTTCAGAACGCTACACACAGCTTTTGTTATTAAAGTCTGTTTGACAGCAACATTCACAGGGCAGAGGGAGAACGAGAGAGCAAGAATGAGCAAGAGAGAAAGAGTGTGTGAGAGAGAGAGAGAGAGAGATTGTGTGTGTGAGAGAGAGAGAGAGAGAGAGGGAGGGAAGGCAGCACACACCAGGATGTCACTTCCTGACCTCTGGTTCTAGATGCCCATGTCATCTTTATACTTGACAGATACTTTGCTGCCCCTGGAGATCCGTCTAAAAATAGACTGATCTAAGATCTGCTTCATAACGCACTCTTTATTTGAGATGCTGCAACAAATGTGAATTTTAAGCAATGCAAAAGCTTTTGTTTATATTAGGGAAGCACCAATATTAAAATTCTGACTGATATTGATGAGGCAATAATTATTATTATGTTATGTAATTATATTAATGTATGGTCGATAATAAAAACGAATAAAAGGCTGATGTTAATATTTTATACTATTTTGTCAAAATAAATGAAAAATAAAACACTAAACCAATTGATTTAAATGTTACAAATGATGATTTTTTTTGTGAAAAATGGATGTTGTTATATTATTAGCGTTATTTTGTTTTTTATTTATTCACTTTGGTGAACACTACATGATGGCAAAAGTCATCTAAATACAAATACAGTGGAAATGAGCATACACAACATCAAACAATGTGAATTTATATAAATAAATAAATAGGCTCATAATTGACATGGTACCAATACAATGTGCATGCCTAATTTGTATACCTCTAATATTCTGTTGCACAAAGCTTAAAACTGGATAATGTAATGTAACATCTCTTCAGCCCTTTTAGAATATAATCTAAAGAGCAACTAATTTTGGTATGACATCACCTTGCCATTGCTGTCTCTTCAAGAGCGTATTTCCACTAGAGCAGGGGTGCCCAACCCTGGTCCTGAAGATCTACCTTCCTGCAGAGTTCCGTTCCAACCCTTATCAAACACACCTGTCTGTAATTATCAAGTGCTCCTTCAGATCCTAATTAGTTGGTTCAGGTGTGTTCGATCAGGGTTGGAGCTAAACTCTGCAGGAAGGTAGATCTTCAGGAACAGGGTTGGGCACCCCTGCACTAGAGCAACAGGGAGGAAAGAAACAATCAAACAAACAAAACAACTATTTAGGACTGCAGGAGTGATCATTGCTGCTACAGGGAATAAGATGTTCTTTACTATTACACAATGATCAATTATTTCCAGAAGAAAGCCCAAACCAATGAAAATGTAATGCCATTAGATATTTTTTTTTTTTTTTGACAGACAAGGCAGACAGATAGCTTCTCTTGTGTTGTGTTGGCATATCTGCAGGGTGTGGATGATGGTGTCGTGATATGTTGTGTTGTCTGCACAGCTTGTCTAGCACAGTTGTTTTAATGCAACTAATGAAAGCGCTCATCATGATAATTGCAGTGGCGTTTGCTCCTGTATGTGTGTGAGTCTGAGGACTCAAGCGCATCGCATTTCTCTGTGCCGCTTATTGTGTAGTCACAACACTTCAGTGAAAGTACGCACCAAGGTTGTGGTATTAAAGGGGTCATCGGCTGCCCATTTTCCACAAGTTGATATGATTTCTTTAGGGTCTTAATTAAAGTCTTAACATATTTGGGTAAAATTTCTAAATGTAGCGTAAAAAAACCTTTTTACCTGTCCATTCAACTTGTTTTTAAGGAAAGCCATTCTAGACCATGTTGCTTTAAATGCTAATGAGCTCTGCTGACCCCGCCCCTCTTTCAGTGGCCGGTGCCAACGAGCAGACTGAAACTCAGCCGCAATACTGGTAATTAGCACTTTATTAGGAAAGGCGATTTGCAAAGATTCATAAAAAAACCCTTATACTCACTTCTTCTGTTGATGAAGCTGGATCACGAATTATTTGCGCGAATATAGACACATTTAAGTAGATCAGGGGGCACATTCCCTTCAAAACGAAAGTAACGTTAATCCTCTGCGTCTTCAGCGGCTCAAATGTCGGGAGTAAATGACAACTGCTATATTCATTATTACATCCAACAACAAAACACCTCAATCGCTTAATTGAGACGTAGTGTCTACCCCTGCTCCGGCGTCGAAACAATGGTGGACTGATGACAGCTCACTCAGGGCGGGTCTAAGGTAAAATGCTACGTGTCAATCAACTATTGTAGGAGGGGCCTGTGCAGAACTATGTCATTCTGACAGGAATCTCAGAACAGCCTGATTTGAGAAATGGGATTTTAAAATAGGGATTTAAAAAAAAAACACTGGGTGGATTTTTATCATTATAGGATGGATGTTGTGCACACACTTCCAACACACATTTATGTTCAAACAACTTGTAAAGTGAATTTTGCATCCGATGACCCCTTTAAAGCACATGCAGTGATATTTTCACATGCGTTTTACAGCGCAAATGCAATTTTGACTTGATCCACTTCTGAACTGTTTTTCGCCTAATATCATCAAGCCCTTTTAATTTTCAACCACTCTACTCCAAACTCCTCTCAACAGTTTTCACAATCGATTCCCAATGGATAAAATTGAGTCTCACCTTGTATTTTTTCTCATTGATCATCCAGAATCACTCTAAAAAATATCACATTACCAGTAAAATGCCTTAAACACAACTTCAAGCTCATGTATTGATTCTCCTGCAGCTGGAAATGAGACACTCATAAATGTCATGACAACAGCAAAGTTTAGGGCTGATGCGACATTTCATTTACACAGAAACAAAGCCTAAAACCTAAGCTTTCCTAAAACTTTACTATTATTTTGCTGACATGCAACTAAGAACTGCCATTTCCTTAAGGACATGCAAATCCAGTTATATCTAGGATGGTGTCAGGTAAAATAGGCCAGGAGGTAAAATGTGCCAAATAAGGTTGGTGAGTCACAGTGCTTTAAGATTCAATATTCAGTCACCGCTAAACTATTCTAAACAGTTGCCACAATAGTATAAGACATTCATCAAATAATTTGATTGCTCTGTGTTTGCTAAGGTGTGCAGGACAAATCCTTTTACAGAGGACTGAAAGGAAAACGTAAGATACCCTGACATGATAATAGCAACATTTCACATCACATCATTCATTTCTTTATTCACAATGATGGCTTTGAATCACTGGCCTATTTTACTGTAACCAAACATAGTGGTGCTGACAGGCACGGGACAAGACTTTTGACATTTAAACAGCTTTTGGGCTTAAACAGTAGGTTTTTGTTACATATTTTAACATAAAATGATAGAAGGGACCTGACTTAACACAAAAAGTGCAGTCTGGAAAATGTGCAGAGACATTTTAATGCTGCTTCAAACCAAAAAAGTGTCTTTTTTTACCTGACTTCACCCTGTGTGGTCAGACTCAAACACTAAATATCTGCATCTCTACTGCAGAAATATGAAGAAATAAAGAAAAAAGTAAAAGTAATTGAGTTTAAACTTCAAATTCAACATTACGTGAGTTCTCTTTCAGTACGGTATCAATTAAAATACTGCAACGCAGAGAGTTTATGAAAAGGCTGAGAAGCATACATCTAAGACCACTTGCTGACAACTCATAAAAGCATAACTTAATTCACGGACAGGAAGCCATTAATAAATTAATGCATATGCTGATGCTGAATAATACAGCACACAAAGGAAGACTGAAGTCCTACCTGGATATGGCATGCCAGTTTAACATTTAATTCCATTTTAATTTAATAATAAGATTAAGCTAGTTAAAACAGCTATTCTGACTACTTCATTACATATGATAAGTACACAATTAAATGTACCATGTAAAACTTAAAAATAAACCAGTAACAACTGAAATAGAATCGGAAGAGAATAGTTCACATCTTAACCACAGACCCCCATAAAATTCAATGGCAAAAATATGCAATTTGTTACCAGGATAGAAATAAATACTATTACTGAATAACTAGGCTAATCAAAAAGATACAAATCACTACAAGAATGCATATTAGCAAATGAGAAACAATGAGATATTGGCATTCTTAAATTAAGTAGTCCATAAAAATATATTAGTTCGTTTAAAGAAAATGTTAAAACGGCTTGCCATAATCAGATCAATTATTGTTGCCAATTGTGATCTAAAAGTCACATTAGTAGAAACTATCGATATCGCCGGCCAAATCAACTATTACAGAGTCTTCCACTCTACTAAATCTCTACAACTGATCACATCAGGAACTGCAAAAACATCCCTCACAAGCACGAGGAGGAAACTTACCTAAGAGCAGGGCACAAGCGCTGGCAGACATCACGTCTCCGGACTGAGAATCCTACAGAAACGTCTCCTTTGCTCCTCAAAACGAGCACATTGAGTCATTGAAATGGTCTCTCAGTTTTGTTCTGACCATGAACGGAGCGATATCACCGGCCGAGACCATCAAAAGCATCTCCAAACGTCATGAAGCTCCTTCACAAACGCTCGTTTCCTCCGAAGAGAAGTTCTCATTGACTTCAACTAGGATGCGAATCTACAATCTCCGTCCTCTCCTCCGCCTCTTGCTCTGTGTAGGAAAGAACCACGGGCTGGTAAGGTGAGAGAGGGGATGGGGAGACCTCTGCAGTTAAAGAAGAACACTTTCCTTTGCAGATTTCCTTACGGGACACATGTAGATAGATGACCATTGGATGCAAGTCTCTTTACTGCTCCTGCAATGAAATGATTGTACTTTATAATAAGCAAACTTTATAATAACCGAAATTTAATTAAAAGCCATTAACAAACATTGCGCTTATCTGAGCAGTAACCAATGCATATTTAAATTAATATATAAACGAAAACGTGGAGCTAAATTTAATGACATTTTGAATTAATGAATGATATAGGCTAGCATGTTAAACATGAGGACATTAAACATGTTATAGTATAAAATGTTACCAGTTGATTAAGAAAGAGACGAATGGATTTTAAGGAAAAGAGTAGCGTAATTAATCTGGCTGGTCATATCGATAGTTTTATGCGACTAATGTGGCAATTGAGAAATACTTCTCCCAAAAATGTAAATTCGAGTTCTAAACAGTATAAAAACACCGTAAATGTAGTCCATATTTCTCTATATTCTAAATCTGAAGACTAATGATAGTACTGTGTGAAGAACAAAATTAAAATTAAGACGTAGCCTCGTGTGACGTTTTTAGCGGCAAAGCCATTTTCGCACGTCAGGTATATAATGAGTTTTTCTTTTTAGGTTTATGCTAAGTTTTCATTTAAGAACATTTAGTATCTGTTAGTAAAATGTGAAAGGTGGTGGACAGATATGGGTTTTAAATAAATAAGTAAACAAACAAACCCACAAGATAAATTCACAGATGTAATATGTCACACCTGCAGCTCGAATTAAAGAGAGTAAAAGTGGTGTGGTCACATTTACCATTCTTTGTCAAATTGTCTCTGGAAAAATATTTTTTTTTTTGTATTATTTTATTTTATTATTTTTTATTTATTTATTTTTGGAACATTTTTTGCTTCAGGGTTCAAGTTGCGTCAAGCTAATTAACCACTTTGACCAACAGAAAGCTGCTTTGTTTGTGCTTCAGAAATCACTACATTATTAACAATGGAAAATGTATGTTTTTCGCCCACATGAAAAACGTCCCAGCATATGAAGAGAACTGTTAAAAAAAGATGGATGATGAAAGTAAGGTTATTCCTTGTCTAAATGCCAGACATGTTGTTACACTACATTGACTAAGATTTCACAATGGAATACATGCTATTTAACAGATGTTATTGGACTGAAACAGCAAAAAATGTAAAAGTTTGTAAAAAACTGTGGGACGTGTGTTCATATATACATAACTCATATGTGATCATCTGATGGCTAACCCTGACCTTACATGTCAATCAAAATGCAAATAACCTCTTACACTTTCAAGTACAATGTCCTCAGTTTCTCTCCAAGGTGGCTGGATTTTGGTTTGTGTACTGCTGAAGCTTTCTGACTACATCTGCATTGATGGAACCAACAAATAGTTTTTCATTATAATGCATTATGGGATTATTTTTAGTTGCATGGAAAACTTCAAAGAGCAACAGTGGCCTGTTTTCTTCCCCTCTGATTATTCATGAAGGTCTCCTGAAAAGGAGCAGCGAAGGAGGACAGAACTTATTGCCATGACCTGATTACAGTTTGCTGCAGATGCCGATTTTACTGAATTTTCATATTTTGGACCAGGCAGATGTCGCATCTTAAAGCATCTGACAGCTTAAAAAACAAGCGCAAGAGTTTCCAGGCTGGTTTGGTTACTTGTGGTGGAGCCAACCACAAAAAGTACAATATGTTTCAGTCCACTATCAATCGACTATTTTGAGTTCTGAAGATTGAGGACAAAGTTCTTTGCCATGATTATTAATTCATCACGGCCTCAGTTACAAGGCACTCAAGTTTAGCAACTAAATTTAGGGCAGACAGAAAGGAAATGTCTAAAAACAAAATGTCCACGTGTCCCTACAAGAAATTCCGAAGCTTCTTTAGAACACACCGAGGTCATTGCATTATGCATGAAGGCCTTAAAACTTTCAAACAATCCATTAATCCATCCATTCATTTCCAAGACTCGAAAAATGTCAGGGGCAAAATTGGTGATGGTTCGTTGAATGGCCAATGAGACTTCAGCCTCAGATTTAGATTGAAATGAGCTTTCTTTCTGAAATGTTATCCAGCGGTCTTCTGACAGACACATTAAAGGGAGGATAGACAACAACTCTCTACCAAAACCTCCTCTGGTTTTAGCGTTTCAGACTGAGAAGTTAAACCCTTCATCACCAGGGAGAGCGCTGTAAATCTGCAAGCTCTCTACTGCTGCAGAATACCCATAATTCAGAGGCAAGTGTTCATTCATCAAACCACTCAATTAATAACCTTCCCTGAGAGCATAGCAGGTATTAATCAAGATCCTTCTCCAGTACGACATTGGAAAAATTTGAAAGATATCCTAGCCTGAAAGTGGGAATATGATTCTTTTTCCGCAGATTTTTCCATGTACTCAATCTTTCTGGCATGTGGTGTTGCTAGAATTTGTGGTGATTAAAAAACGGGAGGTCCGCACCACAGTCTTGAGCTCTGATGGTACTGGTTCATCTTTGTATTTTTCCTTGATTCAGTCTGAAAGCACAATCAGGACACAACTATGAGGTGGCTGCCTGGATGATCAGAGTGAATCAAAGCTTTTATGGACCACTTCTGAAACGGAATGATTCTTAAAAGTCTGCTTGGGGACAATGCAACCTTAATATCCCCGGGAACACCAACTAAATGAAAGGAAAGCCAAAAAAAAATCCAAGGCCCTGCAATTCAATTCCCTTCAAAGATGAGGTCTATTTTCTCGAAAGCCATTTTCAAGGCCTCGGAGGAAGAACAAGAAAAATGAGTGTCTTGTTCCAAAAAACTAGTGAGATTCTTTGCTGTCTACATTCTAGCGAGCCCTAAAAAAAAAGGAGATAAAATGTCAGTCCGTTTTCTATGTGCAAGACAAGAAACAATATCTGAGAGTGCAAATTCCAAACATATCAGCACATTATTGAACACATACAGCAAGCTTTAATTAAAGCGATTGCTTTCAGGGATGTCTGGAGTTTGTTTTTTTCCCCCTGCAACTGACGTGCGTTATATCAGAAAAATATAGTGTTTGTGCCAAACCTGAGCTCATCAAACTGAGTGGAAACAGACGCTTAACATGAGAGCGAATATTAGGAAAGTCAATCATTTTATTTAGAAAAAAGGGAAGCCTAAACACAATAGACAGGAAACTAAGCATGAAAATGATCCAAACTCAAGATATAAACAATACATGACAATAGAGAGTATTGAAAAACACTGATAACACTGAGCCTCAAGGAATATGGCATAACTTGCAGTTTAGAGAATATCTTTGTATGAATTTAATTAATATGATATATGAATTTAGCAATTTAATAGCAATAACACAAAATGAAAATAATAGCTAATTTATAAGTATGTCGAACATCACACTGTTAAAAAAAATTAAATAATTAAATTTAACTTTAATTGGTCAATTTTGGTAAATATAATCTGCTTCAAGACAAAAGTATGCATTTGCTGACTGCGTTTGCTTATACCAATGAATGCCATTTTAATGCCCAGAACAGTTAGAAATAGCAGTAACACTGTAAACCAAGGTATCAATAAAATTATTTATTAATGTATTAACTAGTTATATTTATTTATATATGAATGCATTCAATTCAGAGTTAAAGCCTGTTGACTGTTTGTGGTCAAATCTAAACTAACTGGTTTTATACAAGTTGAAAATATAAATGAATCAACCTGACTGCATTAGGTTACACCAATAAATGTAATTTGTAATGGCCAGATCAGATAGAAATAGCAACAACTTTGTACAACAAGGTATTAATAAATGTATTTATTAATTTTGGTTAATGTTGTGTAGATTAAAATTAGCTTATTAAGAATGAGCATGACTTTTTCAGTACGCATAGAAGGGGTATTTTTTTAAATAAACCCAGGATTAATAAATGCTGTAAAAATGTTCATTGTTAGTTCAAGATATGCATTAACAAAGCCTATTACAGAATAGTCAACATGAATAACCTGCACTGATGAAACATCAATAAGACTAAAAATGTGTCTTAAAAATTCTAACTTTAATTAGTCCTATGATTAAAAGAATAAAATGAGCCCACCTCTTTATACGCCATGGAAACAATCAAAGATCTGACAGGATTATTTCCAAATGGCAGACTAGGTATTGCACTAATTAACCCCCGAGCGATTATCTTAGCAATTTTCTTCATCAGTAGGTGTGCATTGTATGTGAGCTTCAGCATTCATGGCGGTTATTATGTGCGATGAGTAATGGGCCAAACCGTCGCTTAAAACACCCCCCCCCCCCCCCCCACCAATTTCCAGCAGTGTTCCTTATGGGAACTACAGTGAGATGGGATCCCATATCATCAGACAAACCTTCCTTAACTGACAGGCACATCAATCTCCCCGTGCACGCATGTCATTGTTTAAATTGGGTTATTTAAATTCATTTAATACTGCAATGGCATGAACTGCCAACATCATTTGACTTGCAGATGATGTTGCTGCAGTGGTCTGGTTCTAATGGCCATGGATTTCACGTCTCTCAAAGCAGAATATTCTGCTCACATTGTTTGCCCTATAGCTGAATGAGTGATGAGTTACTTGGGAAGGATATGAGAGTAATATTTAAGGAGAATTAGTTTCACATTAGCCCAGGTCGGCTGCTGTGGTCATTTCTTTCCAAACAAACCTAGCCCTTAATTATGTCCAAGCAAACAGTTGGCTACAGTAAATATGAATCAGAAATTGTGTGTTCTGAACACATTAGACAAAGCTGGAATGTTAAACTTTGGCTAATGTGAAATGAAAAATGTCAATTTTTGAACAGCAATCAATTTTAGATCCAGCTATTTAATTTTTGTCCTGCATAGAGGAATTTTCTCCCTTCTCGGAGACCATATATACACATACAGATACTGTAATACACAACTTTAGCCTCAAACTCCTAATTTGCTATTTCTTAATAGGTAGTTAAGTTTAGGTATTGGGTAAGATTAAGAATGCAGAATATGGTCATGCAGAATATGTGCTTTATAAGTACTAATAAACAGCCAATATGTTATTAATAGGCATGCTAATAAGCAACTAGTTAATAGTGAGAATTGGTTCCTATAATAAAGTAGAACCAAAAATTGGTGTAGAAACAATTTTCATTACTAAATTTCACAAATAATTACAAAGAAAAAGCAAGTTACGCATTGAATTAAACATGCATTTTCTAGTAGAAAGGCTGAAATAGTGTTTTCTTGTAAAACCTTTTTGAATGTACACAAAAAAAGTGAATATTTCTTTGATATGTTAATGCCAGTCCATCAAGATTGAAAATGTCTGTTGGGGTTCTGTACAAAGAAATCCGATTATTTCCTGACCTCTTGTGCTGTTCAAAGAATTTCAGTTCTACGTTTCAGTGGATGTAAGACACTGGTTAAAGAGGACAATAAACCGCTGTCCCAAATTTCCTGCAAAAATAGCTCTGAATCTCCTGTGAAGCCACACATGGGACCCCTGGATTGCAGCAGAGTCTGAGACATGTTACAGTTATCAAATTACTCAATACAACAGAGAGCCACACTGCCAGGCTTTGTGCGGTTAAACGTACTGTTCAGCCCTGCTGTTTAACTGAATAAAAGAGCTCCAAAGAACAACAGTTTTTACTACTTTCCAACTGTGATGTGAAAACGGAAAAAAAAGAAAAGAAAAGGAAAAACACTGCTTTGAAATCAACAAAAACTGCACAGTAAGGATATCCAACAGACTATTTAAATATGTAAACCTTTGCACATCCAATTTTGTTATGAAGCATCTAATAAATAAATAAAATAATAGATTTTAAGACTATTTAAAAAAAAAAAAAAATAGAAGAAACACTGAACTTCTGAACTCTGAAGTTCTTGCTTCTAGTTCACTATTAAAGTCAGTTGGGGGAAAATCCACAGTTTAAGTTTCAGCATGAACTTTTCACCCCCTTCATGAGGCACACGCCTGCCGGCCACAATTCACTTTAAATAGAGATTCAGTTTGCTTCAGTACTGTAATATCAGCTCTCACATCCACTCCGCTGACACCAGCGGCCCTTCTAAACGGATGAGATTCCCGATTACAGCTCTGCTCTGACCAGGACACTCAGCAGTAGCTGCATACTGCTCTAAAAGCATTGACAGACAGACCAAAGACATGCTACACCAGTCTGATTTTACTTCTGCTCTGATAGAACGTGGTTGATTTTTCCAAGAACCAAGATAATGGATGCCACCTATGTTTTACCTACTGATCTAACATGTGCAGAAATGTCCATGAACACCATGTCTACACTTGAATAGAGCGATGTAGCAAAGTGCACAAGTTCAAACTAGTTTTGACTTAAATTTGTCAGACAATGTATTTACTACGGTGGCCGAGAGAGCTTGACACGCTGCAAATTAAAAAACACATGCAAATAGAAAAAAACACCTGCAAATTAAGAAAACATCATCAATTTGACAACAGACGCGCTGCAAATAGGCTACTCACAACTCAAACAAATAAAGAAATGCGCTGCAAGAACAGAAACGCACTGCAAATATAAATATATAACATAGTTCATTTTAATTTTGATGAGGTAATTTGGTTTGTGCTACTTGCGCGTTTCTGTATTTGGTTGGTTTGTGTGCATTTGCAGCGCGTTTCTTTAGGATATTTGTTTGTGTTGTGAGGATTTGCAGTGTGTTTTGTATTTGGTTTTGTTGCCAGTATTTGCAGCACATGTGCTGTCAAATTGATGAAGATGGTTTCTTAATTTGTTGGTGCTTTTTCTATTTACATGTGTTTTCAGAAGTTGCAGCACATTGAGCTCTCTCGGCCAACGTAATTTACACTTCAATCTATATGCCAATGAATGGATGGATGAACAGATAAAATGAAACGTTAGAACGACAGACAGACTGACAGACAGATAGATAGATAGAGCGGTTTGGGGTTGGTAAGATTCTGTAATGTTTTGAAGGAAGAAAATACAAAAATACAGTAAAAACAGAATATTATTAAATCTTTTTACAACTGTTTTCAATTGTAATGTTTTAATATGTAATTTATTCCTGTGATGGCAAGCTGAATTTTCAGCAGTCATTACTCCAGTCTTTAGTGTCACATGATCCTTCACAAATCATTCTAATATTTCTTTTAATATTCTAAATTTATAGATTTTTTTAAAAATATAAAGTTCAAAAGAACATTTATTTGAAACAGAAATATTATGTAACA
This sequence comes from Sinocyclocheilus anophthalmus, assembly GCA_018155175.1. Lineage (NCBI taxonomy): Eukaryota > Metazoa > Chordata > Actinopteri > Cypriniformes > Cyprinidae > Sinocyclocheilus > Sinocyclocheilus anophthalmus. The sequence continues at coordinate 96,836 of JADLZN010007615.1, read as the reverse complement.
TTATAAATACATTTACTGCCACTTTTGATCAATTTAAATGCATCTTAATCAATTATCTTTATTATATTTTTTATAATATCTATTAAAATGACCTATTATAAGTAAATATAGAGTAAATTTTGATTTCATGTTGACTTCCTTATTCATTGCTATCAAACTGTTGTCAACCGATTCTGTGTGCATCAATTATTTTATATCAAATAAATATCACACGATATAGAGGTTGACATGAGAAACACGACATGAGCAATGATTTGTGGGAAGAGAGAGAGGAAGCGACAGTGAGAGGTCCAGACTAGTTGTGATTCAGTGCTGAATTTGTCACCCTGTAACTGATCCGTCTCAGACACATTCTGTGGCTCTGGCTCCAGCGCAGCTACAGAAGTCACCTTGAAGCTTGGTTTCCTGCACAGCTGCACTGAAATACACATGAAAACAATGCAGAGGCAATTTACCTGCACTATGACAGTCGTGATTATCCATAACACCTACTGTACACAAACGAGAATAAAGACATTAGAATCAGTCAACAACAGTTGTGTGGTAACTTTCAATAAGAATCCTGATCAGTAGGTGCAATTACATTGTCTGATATCCCGGATGTTTGTGTACCTCAGAGAGCATTGCATTTTTAAAGAGCATTGTAGGTGTTTTTAGATATTGACTCGTGTATGGCGTGTTGAACTGACTGTGACTTAGAGGAGCTGTCCCTGAAGGACACATCATAAAGCAGATGGTCAGCAGAAGTGCAACGAGTCGGTGCGATATACACACACACACACACACACACACACACACACACACACACACACACACACACACACACACACAGCTGGGTATGAGGCAATGCTACAAAAACACCAGTACAAGCACAGTGAGATAAAGAGAAAGGGGCAGAACCAGAGACATATACCTTCAAGTACAGTTGGGAAGTTCCTACTCACAAGTTCAGAAGTGTTAACTAATACAATTATGTATGTTCAATAGATTTTGGTCAAAAATTATTTTAAATAAATAAAAAACCCACCAAGATAAACCTTTAGTACTACAAAATGAAGAGCAAAGGATGTGCATTAGGAGTTTAAATGATGTTTTATGCATTGTGGAAGCAATCGGTCCAATTTTTCGTATTTGTTGCACTTTCTCGATATGTGAGGGTACGTTGAACTTGAATAACATTCAATTTCAGTAACATCTTTTTACGTAAAGTTTATTAACATGAACTGGAAAATATAAAAAAACCCTGTTATCATTCCATTCTTACATAACAACAGTAATTGCCGACATTGAAAATGATGTCACCATCCTTAGGCAATATTATATTACACTTATTAAATTCACAATTATTTAATTCATATCTATATAAAGAAACAAATAATTTATGGCTTTTACATCTATTACATCCATTGAGCCATCTGTTTGTGTTTTACGTTTTTTTTTTTGTTAAGGTAAAGAACTTAGAAATTAAATACTTTTATTTAGCAAGGACACATTAACCAGAAGAGTCTGTAAATACTTTTACTTTGTTATTTTATTTCAGATAAATGCTGTTCTTTTGAACATTTGATTAATTAGATAATATTGAAGACAATAATTAAGCAGCAAATCAGCAATTTAATATATATTAAAATAGATTTTACACATTTTCAAGAAAAAACAATATTACTGTATTTTTGATCAAATAAATGCAGACTTGGTGAGCATAGAAGACTTCTTTCAAAAACAAACTTACCAACTTTAAACTTTTAAATAGTGTACATCAATAGATTTGTGTTTTCCCCTCGTTTTTAATTTGATTATATCAAATTGTAATAATATTGCATGCCTCAGAATTCAATAGTAAAGACATTTTTAAATCCCCATGGGAAAAAAATAATGAATGAAAAAAAATATTTCTGGATCCAAGACAACTTAAAAAGTCATTAGACAACTCTGGGCATTAATATTCATGTGCGCTCAAACTACACTTACAGAAAAAAGGCACAAGCTGTCCATGGGGCAGAATCTTTTCAAAAGATACACTTTTGTACCTTATTTAACCCTGAAGAGTGTACCTCAAAAGTACATTTTAGCACCTAAATGGTACATAGTAGTACTTTTTGCAAGGGTACCACCCTAGTAGTGACAGCGTTTGTACCATAAAACCTGAAGTCAGAAAGAGAGAAATAAGTTCAAAACGTTTAGTCCAGAGATGAATCAGACTTGAATTCCATGTGTGTGTTGAATGAATGGGAATTCAGAGTATGTGAGAAACCCTCTGTAGACCAATCCAGAACAAGCAAGCACAGATGCAGGCACCGCAGCTGGCACACGGGACGCACTGTAGGTCACCCACTTAACCCACGCAGGAACTCTTAAAAACCATCTGCCAGATCAACCAGTGAGGAAAGCACAGAAAGTTAGATGCTCAATTAAAGCGGTGGGACTGCAAAGCAATCTGGAGTCAGTGAGACACAAGATCGGTTATTGATCAGTCAGCGGCCACAGGCCCAGATGGGATAGGCGCACCGACACTTTAAACTATTAACTTTCAAATGGTTTTACTCTGCAGTGCCTTTATCTCCAGTGAATGGAGAAATTTGTTTTTAAAAAATCACATGGAAGTAAAGATTAAAATAGGACAAAAGTGATAAAATATTGAATACCAAACTGTGAGATGTTAAAAGCGACCGGGAGTAACAGCAGACAATAGCAGTTGTCATGGTGATACAGAGACACCAGAATGCTGAGTACACAGGGATATATTCAATTCAGCAGACCTGGAGGCAAACCAGTGCTGTCAATCAAAAAGCCATTTCAGAGCGTCCCATAAAAACAACAACACCAGAGCAGAAGTGTGGAGATCACTCTAGGACAAATACCTCAAGCTCCTGTAAATCATTACAGAGGAAACCTTACTTGGGCACAAAGAAGAAATACAGTAAAACAAAATATAAGATTGTGTATGTGTAAAAATGTTTCTTCAACTGTCAATATAGTTATAATAGTAAGTTTTTTTTCGTATCTTCAGCAAGGATGCATTAAATTACTTTTATATATTTACACTATTACTAAAAATACTTACTGAAAATACATAGTCAATTCCTTCATATACCTACCTAAAACGGCTCGTTCTAACACGCCCCATCATACCTACGTGACTATCTGGGACGATTTGCATAACACCACCCAAATGTTCACACAAAAAAAGAAGGCATAACTTTTATTCTCGCTGTAGTATTGTTGTTGCCGCCACCATGTCGTGAAGGCGCTGTGTGTTTCGTTGTGAAAGCAAAACTAATTTGTTTGGTCTTCCAAAAGAGGACGATATCCGCTTCGTCATACCTAGAGCTGATCTGTGCTGGTCGCTGAGGAAATACTTCAACTTTGCACTGTGGAACGCCAGATCGGCTTTCAAAACTACTTTGTTTGGCCTTCCAAAAATGGACACGACTAGAAATCAGTGGTTAAGTTATATCTACAACACTGTTCCAGAACAGTTCAACCCAAATATTCAGATGTGTGCAGCACATTTTAATGAGGACTGTTTCCTGATCCTGGTAGAACAGACTACAATGCCGGCTGTTCTGACTCAAAGACTGTAAGTATGTTTTTTATATATAAAGAGGTTTTATATTTTATATATTCAAACGCGAGTTTTGAGCAGTGTAGGTTAGCGCTTGTTGTTTGTCATTTCTCCATCACAAATGCAGACATGGTTTTATGCTTACACGGCGCGATGCAACGCGTAAACAGACAGTATAAGTCATTATAATCCATAATTATGTCTCCACTGGATGCAACGAATGCCTCGTTTATAATGGGTTTTAATGCTTTTGAATCATCGCTCTGGCCTGACAGGGCACCATCACAATATGGTAGGGGCGTAACATTTCCGTCACATGCTTGAGGTATTCGGCCAATCATAACACACTGGATAGCTGGCCAATCACAGCACACCTTGCTTTTCAGACCGTGAGCTTTGTAAAAATCGAAGCGTTTCAGAAAGGCGGGGCATAGAGGAGAAACAATAATGTACAGTCTGTGGAAAATAATGTGTTTTTTTAACCTTAAACCGCATAAACACATTTCATTACACCAAATACACAAAATAACGTTCTTTTTTAGCAACATCATATGACCCCTTTAATGCAAATGGTTCGTCCATGGTTTGTTTCATTCTTGGTCTGAACAGGTTTTAAAGTCAATATGAAATGGCATTTGCAAACCATTTTGTGACAGAAGCAGAAGCAACCAAGATGATTTTGGTGACTTTATGCACCTGGAATTGACTGGGTAAGGACAATGCCGTGTTAAATACCACAATTCTAAATTGATTAGACTTGAATTGAAACTATCTGGCAATTTGTTTACTTTAAGTAACAGAACAATATTATTGAGGACATCAGCCAAAAAGTCTTTTTAGAGGCAGAGCAATTGAACGTTTGTTTCTTTGGAGTAATGTTGAGTGATAAATCTTGTACAATAAAAACAAATATATACTATGAAGTAAATCTGGTCAAATTTGCTTTTATTTTTAACTCTGTCAAGTGTCCAATGAATAAAAGACCAAACACTGTATCATGCTCCAGTTTTTCCTCTTAATCTGAATACTGGCCATCTAATCATTCGCATGAACCATGAACAAGAGCAAGAAAACCACTCAAAGGATCCTCAGAATGATAAAAGCTAAATATGAACACACTCACTAATGCAGGTTCTATCATCCAAAACATGCGGATATTTAATTTTCATTCAATTTGTGGCAAGACTGAAAATATACGACCTCCTTTTTTCATTTATTGCTGACTGAAGAGAAGCTCCTCAACCTGAATCCTCATATAACCAATTACTCTTTTGAATTTTATGGCTCTTGTAATGATTGCCATTAGTTGGAGCGCACTGACCTTCAGTAAACAGACCGCTAAATGTGTTCTGCTTACACTAAACAGATCTGTTGCATTGGACTAGGCCATATAAAGAGATTAATCGCACAACTAATAGTGGACATCAGACCCGGCCCAATCCCTCGTGCAGGGCAGCTGAGGTGGAGTGCTGACCTCAGCAGTGTCCGTATATAGAGTCGACTTCTTTTATAAACGGCACTGATGTGTCAAAGCCACTGACAGGATTGGCCCTTGTTTTTGTCCCCCCGAGCGGTCCGTCTATCTGTGTTTCCTGTCCCGTACAGACATACTGCAGAGTGACATCCTGACTCTATTTGGCTGGCCCTGCATAATTTAAAACCTCCTGTTCCCCTGCGAGAACCTTTACAGACATGCTGCAACCTTCCTTCAACGCTCGTCTCTACTCACGACTGCTTTGTTCCAAAACGCTGCACTCAAGTGAGCATTTCTGTCCTAATGCCTGTGTCCTTGTTGCGCTGGCTGTTTCAAGTGCATGTCAATAGTCAATCCATAACATCACCTACAAGATGAGACAATCACATAGAACAGAAAATCGCGTCAGCATCTTTCCTGTGCTCTCTCTCTCTTTTGTTGGCATGCAGCTTTCTGTATGTGCATTACTCTGCCTGAACTTTCATCCACTGCTCTTCGCCTACAAAATCGATGGGACGTAATTTTTCAGAAGCTCTAAAGAGGTTGAGAGTAAATTGTGTGCATGTGGGTTGGGGGGGTGTCTTGAACAAACAGTGGAACATTCACTACATTAAAAAATGATTTGCCTAATCAGTTTCGTTTTCCAGTAAATTGTAGCCTCTGGACCACTCAAACACACAATATATATTTTGTTAGCTAGATTTAACAAATACTCTGTAACACCCCAGGAAGTCGAACAGGCCCCTGGTTCCATAGCGACACTTACACCAGATACGTTTACTATCTAAAGAATGTGAGCGAGAACGCTCATTGCATTTTCCAGAGGCAGGGTCAAATGCACCGTAGAAGTGAACTTTTCTACTAAGTAATTCATAGGAAAACCTTTCTTTGAATGAACAGTGTATCCTTTCGGTCATGTATATTATTGTCATCGTGTATTGGTCTTTTGAGAGTGTATAGACTGGTTTTAGCGGCTTATATGATCGAAAATAACTCACTCCTGGCCGCTTACAGTATATATATAACTCTACCATGTTTAGTTTCTATGAATTCGTATTCGGATGATCTATTTGAGAGTGTATATTGTATGTTTACACCTACGCAACATATTAGTGTTCTAAGATTCTTTATTAGTTTGTGCATCCGCACCCCAAGTGAATTAACATTTGCAAATTACCATGCGTAGAGACAAAGGGTCATAAAGCCCTCCAACAATTGCCACCTCCCGCTTGGAATTTCTTTATCTCTCCTTGGACAAGCCCATCTTGAGAGGCGTGACTCTTCTCCGACCTTAAAGGCCCACACCAGGGACCCTCTTGGAGTCGGTGGTTTGTTTTAATTCTGAAAGGATGTGAGAAAAACGCACCCGGAAACCCTAAGCTCGTGCCAGGCTTCTGCCTTTTCCTTTCCATTCATCAAGTTACTCTGACACAAAATGGTTCTTTTCATCAACCAACTTCAGCAAGATCTTGGGCCTTGCATCAGGAATCTCTTTCAGACAGATGATTGATACATGAGGTATCAAACTTATCTTATGAATTGATATATCATGTATCAGTTTGGCACCTTTTTAACCAAGGTGTAGATCTACTGACATGCAATGGTGTCCATAAAATTTTCTTCTCTGTACTGGTTTAAACTGTAACCCTTTCCTCCTACCAACTGTAGCGGGTGTGTGTGTGTATGTGTATGTTAGACCAGTTTATGTGTTTATGTATGTTAGACTAGTTTAAGTGTTTATGTAGTTAATAAAACCCTACTTGTATCACACTTGACGTGGTTCATTGTTTGCTAATAACTGAGTCACTTAATCATGCAGATTTATGCTACAAGCTTTTTGTAGAATTGTACAGTAAGAAAGTTTTTTCCTTTAACCAGGAAATTAACGTTCTTTGAATTGACAAGACGGTTGACCCTGAGAGGTCAGCTAAATATCTACAGCGGATCTAAATATTCATAATTAATTATAACTAGTTATGATTAATTATTCATATTTCCTCATGAGCTGATTCGTTACAAAATAATAAACAGATTAAAATAATTATTAAAAACAAAACTTATATTTTCTGAAAATGTTCTGTATATTTATTAATTGAATTAAAAAAATCAAATTAATACAATACAGTATGTATACACACACACACATACATATACAATTAAAAATCGAATAATTAGTATATATTTTCCACAAAGCGGAAAACGCAGACGGAATCACAGAATCCAGTCATAAAAACAGAATTCACAGTTTAACGTGGAATGTCACGGAATTTGTCAAATTTTGTATGAATTAATCAAAAGTAGGTCATTATACTTAAATCAAATTGTGATATTGACTACTGTAGTATCTGTAAATATTAAGCCGCAAAAAGACTATTTAAACATGAATCCTGCATGTTCTGTGTCCTGCGTGTCTATTTATGATGAATCAAATCATATCAGAATGATTTTTTATTGCCAGGTATGTTTACACATACGAGGAATTTGTTTTCATGACAGAAGCTCCACAGTGTAACAGAATGACAGTGACAGAACAAAAACACAGATAATAAAAATAGAAAAATAGAACAAGTAACTAAGGAATAAAAATATATAAATTGACAATTGTATGTGCAGGTATATGACAATTAGACCATTTTGTATTTACAGGTATATTATGTGCAAATTGAATTGTAGACTGAGTGTGTGTGTTAGATACATAAGTGTATGAGTGAATAAATAGTGTGTGTTCCACATTTATTGTCAAGTGTTCATGAGATGGATTGCTTGAGGGAAGAAACTGTTCCTGTGTCTGTTCGTTCTGGTGCTCAGAGCTCTGTAGCGTCGACCAGATGGCAACAGTTCAAAGAGGGAGTGTGCTGGATGTGAGGGGTCCAGAGTGATTCTGCCAGCCCTTTTGCTCACTCTGGACGAGTACAGTTCTTGGAGAGAAGGGAGGGTTGTACCAATGATTCGCTCAGCAGTCCGGACTACCCTCTGAAGTCTTCTTCTGAGGTCAGATTTTGTAGCTGAGCTGAACCAGACTGTTATTGAAGTGCAGAGGACAGATTCCATAATGGCGGAGTAGAACTGTTTCAGCCGCCCTGTGGCAGTTTGAACTTCCTCAGCTGGCGAAGGAAGTACAACCTCTGCTGGGCCTTTTTAACAGTGGAGTCTATGTGAGTGTCCCACTTCAGGTCCTGAGAGATTGTGGTGCCCAGGAACCTGAATGACTCCACTGCAGTCACAGTGCTGTCCATGATGGTGAGTGGGGGGAGTGCAGAGGGGTTTCTCCTGAAGTCCACGGTCATCTCCACAGTTTTTAGCGTGTTGAGCGCCAGGTTGTTGAGACTGCACCAGACAGCCAGCTGCTCGACCTCCTGTCTGTAAGCAGATTCGTCTCCATCCTTGATGAGACCGATGGCTGTAGTGTCATCTGCATACTTCAGGGGCTTGACAGAGGGGTCTTTAGATGTGCAGTTGTTGGTGTAGAGGGAGAAGAGCAGTGGGGAGAGTACATATCCCTGAGGAGCTCCAGTGCTGATCGTGTGGGTGCTGGATGTGTATTTTCCCAGCATCACTAGCTGCTGTCTGTCTGTCAGGAAGCTGTTGATCCACTGACAGACGGAGGTGGGCACGGAGAGCTGAGATAGTTTGGGCAGGAGGAGGTTTGGGATGATGGTGTTAAAGGCTGAGCTGAAGTCCACGAACAGGATCCTCAAATAAGTCCCTGGTCTGTCTAGATGTTGCAGAACGTAATGCAGTCCCATGTTTACTGCATCGTCCACAGACCTGTTTGCTCTGTAGGCAAACTGAAGAGGATCCAGCAAGGGTCCAGTGATGTCCTTCAGGTGGGCCAGCACCAGTCTTTCAAAAGACTTCATGACCACAGACGTTAGAGCCACAGGTCTGTAGTCATTAAGTCCAGTAATTTTGGGTTTCTTTGGGACGGGGATGATGGTGGAGCGTTTGAAGCATGAAGGGACTTCGCACAGCTCCAGTGATCTGTTGAAGATCTGTGTGAAGATGGGGGCCAGCTGGTCAGCACAGGATTTCAGACAGACTGGTGTAACACAATCTGGGCCTGGTGCTTTTTTCCTTTACTGCTTCCGGAAGACCTGGCGCACCTCTTCTTCGCTGATCTGAATTGCAGGTGTGGGGGAGAGGGGGGTTGCTGGAGGTGTGAATGGTTGTGTGGAGAGGTGTTCAGGGCGGGTGTGGGGTGCCTTTTCAAACCTGCAGTAGAACTCGTTCAGATCGTCTGCCAGGTGTTGATTCTCCGCAGTGCTGGGGGATGGTGTCTTGTAATTGGTGATTTCTTTTAGACTTTTCCACACTGATGCCGAGTCGCTGGAAGTGAATTTAATCTTTATTTTTTCAGAATGATTCCTCTTTGCCACTCTGATCTCCTTTTTCCAGTGTGTATTTAGCCTGTTTATACAAGTCATTATCCCCCTTCCTGTGAGCATCTTCTTGGCCTGACGGAGCTGTCTGAGTTTTGCAGTGAACCATGGTGTGTCATTGTTGTAAGTTAAGTGAGTCCTGGTAGGAATGCACATGTCTTCACAGAAACTGATATAAGATGTTACAGTCTCTGTGAGCTCGTCCAGATCGGTGGCAGCAGCTTCAAAGACGCTCCAATCAGTGAGGTCAAAACAAGCTTGTAAATCCTGCTCTGCTTCATTAGTCCATCTTTTTACACCTCCTTAATACAGGTTTAGCTGATTTCAGTTTCTGCCTGTAGTTCGGTATAAGATGAACCAAGCAGTGATAAGAGAGCCCCAAAGCTGCTCGTGGGACAGAGTGATATGCATCTTTTATTGTGGTGTAACAGTGATCCAAAATAGTGCTGTCTCTGGTGGTACACGTAATGTGCTGCTTGTATTTTGGCAGTTCACGGGAGAGATTGGCTTTATTAAAGTCCCCGAGAATGATTAAAACAGAGTCCGGGTGTTGTTGTTCTGTGTCTGTGATCAGATCAGCGAGTTTCTGTAAAGCGGTGCTCACGTGTGCTTGCGGAGGAATGTAGACACTGACGAGAATGAACGAGCAAAACTCCCATGGTGAGTAGAAAGGCTTACAGTTTATGAAAAGCGCTTCCAGATCTGAACAGCACATCTTCTTTAACACAGTTACCTCTGTACACCACCTCTCATTGATGTAAAAGAATGTCCCGACACCGCGTGATTTCCCTGTTGATTCTGCGTCGCGATCTGCTCTGAACAGCTGAAAGCCCGGGAGACTCAACGCGCTGTCCGGAATGGCGTCTTTCAGCCAGGTTTCCGTGAAACACAGAGCAGCAGAGTTTGAAAAATCCTTATTTGTCCGGGAGAGCAGAATGAGTTTGTCTGTTTTGTTGGGTAAAGAGCGGAGGTTCGCCAGATGGATGCTAGGCAACGGCGTCCTGAATCCGCGCTGCCTGAGCTTCACGAGCACGCCGGCTCTCTTCCCCCGTCTGCACGTCCTGAAGCGCTTAATCAGCGCCACCGCTCCCCTACAACATGTCCCAGCAAAACATCCAATAAAAGGTGAAAAAAAAAAAACCGGTGAAGAAATATCGGGTGGTGTGTACTTCCGAATGTCCAACAATTCGTCTCTGGTGAAACTGATTGCAGGTATATAACTAAAGACAGGACAAACTAATAAAAATATAAAAACAACTGCGGAGCACGCCACTGAGGCAGCCATCAGCGTCGGCGCCATTGTGATATATATCACAATTGGTGCAGACGCGCTGTTTCGTTTACCACACACATACTGAAGCACGTGACGCTCGCGGTGATTTTAGCGTCTGTCGTCTCTCTAAATGAAGACACAAATACATGAACAACATCTCCAGAGCTGCTCTGAGATTCACTTCATGAGCATTTTACCACTTCATTTGAGTAAAACTAAGTTAGCGTCATATATGCGCACAGAAATTTAAAGGTATTCACAGCAACCCGTCAAATAAAAGTTTGGTTTAACTTGAAGAAATTGTGCCAGAAATATATTATTATTATTGTTCAGTAGAATGTACATACTACTATTACTACAAAATGTATTAAAACTTTATTTTTTAAGGAATAATCACACAACATTTGTTCCTTGTTTTAATGTTAATAGTAAATCCCCTTTGTTTGCCAAAAATAAGGTTTGTTTAATTTTCAATAATAAAAAGAAAAATGAAATTAATGTTTTATGCCTTCATATGATAACCAGAAAAATTTAAATACACAACACAGAATATCTGCGGAAAAAACCTTTCATAAGGCTAGTTTAAGAATAAATTTGATTGAATTAAGTTGTTTTTCTGCATTCAAACGATTAGACATGCTACACACTATAATTGGTAACAATAAAACAGATTGTGAGAAAAGAACAAAACATTTCATATGCCTAAAGCATGAAGTTTTGTTAACTTTAACAATTGATGTAAAATTGTATAATTTTCTGATTTTAATTCATTAGAGTGCGTTTTTGATTAATAAAATATATTTTACAAAAACCATTAAAAAGGTCCAGAAAATTGAAATAAAAAAAAAAACAGAATTTAGAAAAATTAAAATGGATAAAACAGAAATAATTTGGGAAAAAATAAAATGGATTTAATAAGGCCCTATATCTATCATTAAAAATAATCTGAATAAAAATCTTAAAAATTATTAAACAAGTCAAATTCACTGAAATGACGCAAAACTGTACATTATTGTAGGTCCTCTAACGCTTCGTTTTCTACAAAGTCCCTCCTCCCGACATACGCAGTCTGCTCTGATTGGCCAGCTGACCCAGTGCATTGTGATTGGCCAACACCGCAAGCACTCGTTGGAAAATGTAACGCCCCTTCCCATAATCGCGAGCTTCAAGCTTTCAAAATAAATATCAAGACAGAGCCCGAAAGGGGAACAAATTCGCGTGACAGACACAGTGATGAAGCGGTATGTGTTGGTGACTCTCCATCTCTCTCTTTCTCTCTCTCTCTCATACACACACACTCACTCTCTCTCTGTCTTTTTCTCGCTCTCTCTCTCTCTCTCTCGTCGCTCTCTCTCTCTCTCTCTCACACGATGCGCAAAACTCTGCATTTGAACAGTCAATAGCAAATACTTAAACTAATAACATAACAGTTGCTGATTTAGAAGCGCCAGATTGTTATAGCAAAGTCATAATTACCTCCTCTCCTAGGTTCACGAAACGGTCTTCCATAAAATGCATTGCTGTTCTGTTTTAAGTGATCTTAAAGATTCCTAAATGCTTCTATTTTCGGAAGGCCAAATAAAGTGATTTTGTTTTCGCCTAGAAACACACAGCGTCTCTGACATGCTGCTTCAACACTAAGTGCTGTTACTGAAACCACGCCTTCTTTCTTTGCGTGCACATTTTGGCTGCATTATGCTAATATTTCCACATATTGACGTAGGTATGTGGGGGCGTGTTAGATCGAGCCGTTTTAGGGGGGCGTGTGAGAGTCTTAACTTTGATAAAGAATATCTCTTTGGTTTTGATACTTTAGTCTTAGCAACTTCAGGGATCTTATCTATACAATCAGCTTGTAACACTCCAAAGACAAAGAAAAACTTAAAATCGCATCATATAAATAGACAGCCCTTATAACCCCTGTGAAAAATTACAAGAAAAACACACACAATAACTACAAATTTAAATTAAAATGAAAAAATGCAATATCATTATAAAAACTATAATAAAGTATCATAAATATAAAAACAAACAAGACACCCCAGTGCTCGTATAAAGCGAACAACTAACAAAAATTGTAATTACCTCTATGTTGCCCAACAACTCCTATATATGAAGGACAGTTACACTCCCTCAGTGTGTTGATTATACATACACCTTTGCTTACACACCGATTTTTTACAATACGTCTCCTTCGTATTATTATCCCTGTGTTGCACACCACACCAAGAATAACCTCTACCACCCACCCTCCATTACAACAATAAGATAAATCATAACTCACAACCAGAAGAAAGTAAATAAAAGAGGGGCTTTATCTGAGTGCCGGTTCAATACACTAACTGTCATCGAATTGAAAGTATACACTATGGCAACAATCTAACTCTAACTGACGGCATCTTATTAGTTATGGACTCAGCAGAGATTTAGATTTGGGAGGATAACCCAACGAGGGCGGTGTCGAGTTGCGCAGAATGATATAGGCAACTGTAAATCCAGCTGGCAATCTGCGGCTGTCTGAGCTCCAGAAAGGGGTTAGTCCTCAGCCCAAGCCCCCAGAACCGTGGACAGCGCAGGCTTCTCTAAGCGGGAGATACCTTCAGAGGCCGTTCTAAGAAAACAAGAAAAAGACTAAGAGCCTGCATGGCTGGGAGATGCTAGGAAAGAGCACACTTGGGACGGATGCGCTAAATGTCACGCTAACCTTCACCGCATGGCGTGTCTGACACGCCCTTTGTTACTGGCCATTCTGCAATTACTGCTCTTTCATGAAAAAAGATTGTCCTATAGTGAAGCACATCCGCATGCGACCACATATGTACTATAAACAGTGTCAAATTTAAGTTTTAAATATTTTGAGTTTTCATAATGTCATCCAACTACAGGTCCCAGTCTCACCATTACATGCGGACGGTTATACAAATCAACCCTGAATCCCTTAATTTTACTTAAAAATGTAACTAGTTAAAAAAAAGAATTTATTATGTCAGTATAGTTTTTTCCCTAAAAATGAATGACGCATTTCCTATTTAAAATCCATCATCAATAAAATCCCATTTATCCAACCACAAATGGCAATATTTGAGAATCATTTCAATAGTAGAAGTTTTATTAGAATATTTTAAATTTAGTTTTAATTGTATAATATTGAAATCTTTGTTTTCACTTGACGTTTAGGTTAAGTTTTAGTATGGTGGTGGTCATATTTTTTTAAATATATCTATACAGTAGTTCATTATTTTTTCTTTCCGTTTTAGTTTTAGTTAGTAAGATAAACTAAATGAAAATGAGAATGTTGCTGAAATATATTTTATTTTCAGTTAACTTCTATTCTATTCTGCTGAGAAAACATCCAGATAGACACTGCTGAATACAGCTGATTTAACAGACTTATCATTTTCTGACCTGGTTCACCTCATTACATTTAAAATGGCCTGAAAGTATAAATCTGAATTTTGTGGGTTGAATGTGCTTTGTCAGACTTCTGCTAAATTCTCCAAACAGAACAACCTTGAATAACCACATGACCTGTTCCTTTCAACTTCCCTTGTTCTCTGCACATCTAATCCTGTTCTCACTTAGCATGTAACATGGCCTATTTTTCCTTTCATTAAAGGACAATTCCCTCAGGCTCCCGCCGTTTTGATTTTTGCAGTGCTCCTGTCCCCCACACCCCACCCTTTTCTTCTATTTTTCACTCAGAACGTACCTGTTATTTATGAAGCTTCACCTTAAATCAACTGCAATGATGAAACTTCAGGTCATATTTCAAAGGAAGCTTTTGAGTATTGAAAACAGATTTGTGCCATGTGACAGATGCTCGCATCAAAGCCCTTCCTGTAGATACAATTTGGAAATGAATGTTTATTGCCAAATAATCAGTGTTGGGCAGTAACTAGTAACTTAGTTACTGTAATAATATTACTTTTTACAGTAACTAGTAGCGTACTAATTACTAATAAGATTTCAGTTATAATATTACAGTTACCACCCAAAAAACAGCTTAGTTACTTTTGATGCCTCAACCCCGCTGATTTAAAATCTAACAATCAAACAATTCCTAGATTTATTTTCATAAAATTTTCACGACTCGCCCATGCATGTGATGTCCCCAGTGCAGCAGGCGAGCTTGGAATATGGAAAAGCTTAACATTCAGCAGATAGAAATATTGCCTATATTGTTTGTCAGAAAAAAGATGAGTCGGAACAAACACTGTTGTTTAAGTTGTGGTTAACTTTACTCTGGCATCACCCACATCCCTCTGATCATGCATGGGTACAGTATATTACTATAATTAAAAATCTTTTTGGAAAATTAAACAGTTTCTTACGAACTTAAAATACATAATGATATATATTCGTATATGGGTAATGGAGAAATTACCATTAGCTTCAAGCTACACGACAATTAATGAGATTAATACAACACTTCTACTTGAATGTCACTATCAATCACTATTGAGTGTTTGTAATAACTTCTGACTGCGATCCAATGTGGATTTTGGTCAAATGACGAGGCAGAAATGTGTTGTTACTAACATTCTAGAAGCATTTTATGTGGAAGATACACACAGTTACAACTTCTGTGGGGCGTGAAGAAAAAGTAAAGTAACTAGTAGTGTAACTAATTACTGTTACCAGAAAGTAATAAGTAAAAATATTACTTTTGAAAGGAGTAACTAGTAATGAGTAATATATTACATTCTTTGAGTAACTAGTCCAACACAGCAAATAATATATATTTTAAATGTCATTACACAAACACATAATTAATAAATTGTTCACATTTATAAAACAACAGCTAATACTGCTAATACTTACAACATGTGTCTATATGGTCAAGCACAGAACATTTCTGTCAGTTGGTGTTGCAGGTCTGCAGGTGGAAGTATCTTGAGTGGCGTCTGTCACCTTGGCCTGTGCGGCTTCCCTGGATAAACTCTCCTCATAAAGGTCTGGACTGGCAGGCAGGACTAGAGAACAATGCTGACATCAGCGCTGACTGACAGCATAATAGAGCTAAATGCTTTAACGCTATCATGCTTCCACTGGATTGGGTTTACAATGACAAATGATTGATGCAGAAATTCATGGTGCTTAAGACTCATTTTCCAGCTAAATGTCATCCCATATATACTGCCAAACAACAGCTCAAATGATGATTACTTACCATCGGCTACATTCAGAATGGAACACTAACTGACTACTTCATGAATAAATACTGCATGGTATATGCCGCCTACTCTTTTAAAAAAAAATAACATGAAACATGCGTTTTACGCTAACAAGTTGCTGTATAAAGACTATAAAATGATTATTAGATTTATCAAGCACATAAACTCACATTTTTGTGGTACTTTTAGTCATTAACTTAAATATCCACAGATCTTATTTTACTTATAAATCTGGTGGACTGTGCGCACAAAGTAGCATGATGTTAGCATGCAAAAATAGCCTATGCGGGACTATGGATGTGTGAGATTTAGCTCAAAACTATGTGAAACTTGCTCTTCTTTGTATCATTTGTACACCAAATCCAGGTTTAGAGCATTTCATCCTCAAGTCTGAAATGTGGATTTTTTTTCCCCATGCGTGCAGGTGAAATGTTAATACATAGATAGTTAAAAGTTATACAAACACACTTTATTTCACCTGGCATGTTTCACAAACGTCTGTGAGATTCATGTTCAGAGTTCACCTTTGATTTAGAGCTCTGATCAAAGCCGATCTGATCTGTGTCAGGGCTTCGGGAGATGCAAAACGTCTCACTGCAAATAATGAAAAATAACACAAAGTTTGCACTTACAGCTATGAAGA
Organism: Sinocyclocheilus anophthalmus; assembly: GCA_018155175.1. Lineage (NCBI taxonomy): Eukaryota > Metazoa > Chordata > Actinopteri > Cypriniformes > Cyprinidae > Sinocyclocheilus > Sinocyclocheilus anophthalmus. Next base: position 80,328 of record JADLZN010007615.1, on the reverse strand, counting down.
CACAAGCTGTATTATTTTTGGATATTTCAAATATATAAGTATCAACGTGAGGAGCATTCAGTGATATTAAGGTCTACCTAAAACAAACTCAATTCAAGTGCTAAAAATTGGCAGGTAATAACATTGGCAGGTAATAAAATTGGCAGGTAATAAAATTAGTGTAAATGTGAGCTATTTTTCAGAGCATAAATTTAATGAACCTTTAATGAGTGTAAGGAGCCTGTCAGAATAAAAGTGATAAATTACAAGGCTTCGTCAGTAATTACGTGAGCTTCTGTTGGTTCAGGGTTATGAATTCATGATGGATTGATCTGCTCTTAGTCCATCGTCATGATCCAGACGTTCTTGTTTCTGCCCTTGAATGGATGCAAATAGCAGAAACACAAGACTAAGCAATTAAGAAGTGCATAAATAGATAAATTACAGTTTTTCTGGTTGGAAAACTATCGTTTTGGTCCAGAGAATCCACTTTATGCTTGGTGTGTGAGCATGGAAAATGTTTTTACTCTGGTGTATGAAAAGTTGATTCACCTCATTCATTCACTCCAAAAGTCTTAATTATCTCTCTTAATTTGAGTCACCAGGCACCCTCAGGAAATCCCCCCTATGCTAGGTCATTCAGAAATAATCAGAGCTGCAACCCAATGTGGCCTGAACACCCACCCACCTGAGTATACAAAGCCATTTCAAAAGAAACAATGACTAATAATCACACGTCATTATATATTACTTTAACTAGGCTACAATCTTCAAGCACACACTAGAAAATGCTAAACAGGTTAGAAGATTTTATACAAATTTGTTGCATCATAAACAAACGTGATTAGGTAAAGGAGCACCTTAGAAAAGGTATCTATCTGGACTGGAAAAAGCAGGGTTGAAGTTTTGGCTCTTCAGAATGGTCTGGTCCAGTGGGTTTTGGGTGGCCTTGGTATACCTGCAGGTTGAACCTCTTTCTTCTGCAGTTGACATTTACCATGTCATAACTCACAAAAATTAAGGTTGTTTCCCATTTGACATTAGGTGCAGCAAAGAGATCTGCATATGGTTCTTTGGAAATGATAAATAAGTGTTACTGTTGCATTGCAGGTTATTGAGTTCTTGATTTTTAAGAGGACAAGTACATAGCTGGTTTTTCCAAAAAGTACAAGTGTTTTGTGGAAATTTAAAAAGGTTTTTGTTGGCTTCCTCACAACAAAGTACAAAGTTGCTTTACAGAACCTTTACTTTCTACATTCCTATGAGTGGAACGAGTTATCAATCTTCACCTGATCTGCTGAGATCATCAGAACTTTAAAGAATCTGTTGAAGACACACCGCTTACCTAATTCACAACCATAAACAAAGGCACTCAATATAATAAATACACTTTCAACTACTTTATCTTACACTTGAAAATTGGTATAGTGTTCTACAAATGATTGGGTCTTGTGAGAAATTTCTTGCAATGTTTATTAATTTGTGAGTCGCTTTGGATAAAAGCACCTGCTAAATGATTAAATGTTTCTAAATCATTTGACCAGACCAGAGGAAACACTGTGACACAGATATTGTCATGATCTTCCTCCGATCACAAATGAGGATATTCTTCATCCTCTGGGAGAAAAAGATTCTGAGGGGGAGAGATGAGAGAAGCTACAGTACATGGTTTATGCATTGTCCGTGTCTTTCTATTTAAAGTTTTCCTTGTAGAATCAAACCTGCAATCCTCCAGTGGCAGCAGTGACAGACAGAGTGCTCCTGTTACCCGTGGGCTGAGACTCCCAATCAAACCGGATTTGAAGTCCCAGCAGTCCCTGCCACATTAAAACAGCATAAAACACAAAGTGACTTTTGAGAGCAGCATTTAACCAACCCGATCAGATGTGTTGCTAGGCCAATGGCATCCCTGCATGCTTTGTTTAACTAGTTGAGCAAATAACAGACCAAGTCAAGTTCAAAAGACTGGAACTGTCCAAATTACTGTCCACAATTGGTCACATTTACTTATCTTAAGATGGTTCTCACTATGTTATTAAATATATACAAATCAGCTTTGATATGCCATTTTGCTTTATGCATTATGTGTGTAAAAATTCCATAAACTGGTTTTCCCATTAAGCACTATGTTATCTATACACTGTATCTAATTTGCATATTAAAGTGCTGTTGGGACAGCATTTTGAAAAAAGAAGTGTAATAATGGGAGTAGTAATTGGCCAGATTTTCATAATAATATCTAATATGTCATAAGATTATTGATATGTAATTTTTCCTATTCAATTATTTTGTCTCCCAAAATGTATAATAAACATGCTTTTAGTCCTGGTGTCCTCTACAGTGGACATGTATGAAATCATGTCCTGTTCCATAACAGGAAGTCATATTTTGATTTAAAACCCCATAACATTTTCCTGAGATGATGATTTATGACAAACAATTTGAAAATGAATCAGATTTAAATTACAGTATAATTACAAAATATTATCATATTTCCATAAGAGTGTTACATTTAATCACTAAACTAATAAAAATGTCAACCATTTTTAAAAACCAAGGAGAGGGAGTGGCCATGTTGAAACATCCAATCATTTGGTATCTGTGGAAAGCCCTGAATGTGCTCTGTACAGGACATCCAGATTTAAAACTGTGCCATGTGAGGTCTCATAGAAATTCACTAAAATATAATGTCCACATATGAGGATGCAGGGTCTCAGGAGCATGTGAAACACAGGAGCCGGGAGTGGGGAGGTGGCTCGATAATATATCGCAACTCGGGTTCGGACCAAGCAATCGAACCAAGTGTGAAAGCACCCTAAATCCTCCCGTCCATCCACCGGCAATAAAAAGAAGGGCTGAATTCGGAAGAGCATACCGCTATATAAAACTGCAGCAATAGTGAAACTATAATATGCTAGTAGTTGCATTCAACCAACTTTTCCATTTAAAATATCCTCCCTCATTTTCTCCATTTAATATTATTTTACGCGTATATTGAACCTGAATATAAGGTCTCACAACTTGATATTTTCACTCGACACCCCCACTAATCACCCGTGCTCCAGATATGACCTGACTGTATACTGCCATCTGCCATATGATTGAGGTTACTGTAGTTACAGGTCAGCAACACATTTTCAGCAAAATCACATTGAATACACTAAACAGCAACAAATTATTTTTATTAAAACAAAAAAACAAGGGGTGTAATCAAAACACTCTCAGACTAAAGAACTTATGCAATCACATTTTTGTTTCATTACTACACACTGACATAATCCAACAACAAATCATATTTCTAAAGTGGAACACAAGGGATCAAATGGAACTTGTTCAAAACAATGAGTTATTTGCATCATTTTGAACTTTTTGGACTTCTCGCGCTCTCTCTCTCTGTTTAAACTAAGCTATTTGCAGAGTCAAATAAAACCGGAAACAAACACTGCAGTCGTCAACGTGAAGCTTTGCTCTCTCATTCTCTCAAGTATTCGCATAGGCTTTCATCCAAATGTGAGAATTCGGCACAAGATCCTAAAACCACTCCAGATCAGCTTGGAGATTAGTTCGCAGATGTCTTATCACCATTTTGGACTATTTTTCTCTTCTCGTTCACTTTGAAAACATTCACCCTGTAAAACTTCAGTTCTTTTATGCTCTCCTGGATGTCTTCCAGCGCTCTGAAAATTCAAACGGACACAACATTATTCTGAGATTAGACAAAACAAACTCTTCTTAATGCTAAATTCATCTAAGGAGTACATCAAAGGATCCTTTGCTATGCATGTGTTGTACCAGAACCTGTGCGAGATTTTTTTCTGTCCTGTGTGCGTGACTTGTACCCTCTGGGACCATCGAATCCTAACGCCAACAGACTGGAACAAACCAGTGAGAAGAGTATTTTTCGACAGCACCACCTTGCTTTCCAGTACTTTTGAAATATCCCCCCTCTATTTTCCACGTTGAAGCCCGCTGCAGTGTCATTAATGTGCAACAGGCGGTATTTCCGCTCCTCTGATTAAACCGAAATGGGGAACATACCTAGACAGCTCTTTAATGGTGCTCCCACGTCTAGAGACGATAGGCATGATGGTTCGTCCATTAACTTTCGGCCTGGTTATATCTTATCCAGAAACTTCTTATCAGCATGAACAGAGTTCCCTGTGGATGAAGAACCACACAAACACTCGGAGGCATAAAGAAGCATTGTTTTTCTTTCAATTCTAAGTTCATATATCACAATTCAGACTTTTTTCCAGAACTTCAGAATAGAGTCTGAAATTATTCGAAATCTGAATAATACAAATTAAGAATTAAAAAAATCCTAATGACCTATTTTATATATTTATTTTGTGGCAGAAAAAAAAACATTGTGAGATGAAGAATTTCAGAAAAAAAAAAGTGAAAACTGCGAGTCTATAAGAAATAAAGAATAAGAAAAAGTCATAATTGCGAGATGCAAACTCACAAATTCGAGTTTATAAAAATAAGTCACATTTCTGACAAAGTTGGCATCACCTTTTTCAATTTTTTATTCCACAACAGAAAAAAATAATAATTGAGACAGTCAGAATTCTGAGAAAAAAAAACATCAGAATAGTAAGATGTAAATGTGAGTTTATAACTCGCAATTATGAAGAAAAATTAAGATGTAAACTTTTTACATTTATGAGGGGGGAAAAAAGTCAGAATTACCCTTTTAGTTTTTTTATTCCATGGCAGAAATAAGCTTCCATAATATTTTACACCTGAAACATGCAAAAGACACAACCGCAGCTCCTCTGGTTAGTTACCTGCGAGAGGACACTGTCCGGGTGGCGTGTGCTGTCGGATGAAAGACAGGAATTCATACTCCGCCTGCTGGAGAGTGATGAGACTGTCCCTGACAGCCTGAGTCAACCCTGACTGGCACATCAAACAAGAACACAATCACACAATCACACAACACGCATCAAGCACAGACAGGCTCATTCACACAAACAAGAAACACTCAGCAGGTGCATCGAGCTGTACTACTCACCTTCCCATGATGCTCTTTGCACCAGTCTGACATGCCATCGAGCAGCTTGCCCGGTTGGTTGATTATCAGATTTGGCCCCTAACAACAACCAACAATTTTCTAGCTTTAAAGCATTGCCGTATTTTTATTTGGGGTGAGATGTATACGACACATTACATGCAGGTGGTATTTGGGAGAGATCATATATACATACATAGATACATATACATAGAAACAGACATGATAGGAATTAAGCTAACATAATTGATCAGCTCTACTTTTGCTGTTTTAAATGTGCTTTATAAATAAACTTAACTAAAAAGCAAATTGTGTCAATTTATAGGTGTACACTAGTATGCAGATCACCCCGTAAAACTAGAAGACACTAAGTAATGCCACAAACTCTAATTCCGACTGCATGGGACTTATGCTGTTTATGCAATGGGAAAAAAACCACCTCTGCAATGATGTTCAGATCAGAATCTGTAACGATGCAAGCCATCTCAATAATCTGGTCCTTCTCTATATCCAGCCCTGTCATCTGAAACAGGAAGTAGAGTGGCATTAATATGCAACACTGAAAACATGTCAATCCTATAAATGCACAATCACTGGGAGGACTTCTGCCAATATTTATCTGTAAAAAGTTCCTGCGTAGGGTGGCACCAAAACCAAAGACTATGTGCAAAAACTGGTCAGCTGCAGTGACGATTCTAAATCTTGTGCAAAGACGTTTTGACATGAACAGATTGTGCTGGATTTGCTATATAAGCAGATCGTTTATTTGGAATCTTGTGCATACTGTATATTATAAAAACCCATGCAAATTCATTCAGCATAAACCCAGCTGTCAAACTCGATCATGCAGGCGTCGTGTTTAGCCATGTAGGCCTAACTTCGTTTCGTTGAATAAAAAAAATCTTGATTATGATTAAAAGCGACTGAGTGAAATCTTATAAACAATATATAGTCTTGTTTTTTGTGTTTATCTGCTGCTGTTTACCTCCAGATCTACCCAGACCATCCGCTGCGCCAAGGACTGAGACATCTTCCTGTTGTGAGGTCGTCTTGACATCAAACCCTTGGCGAGCACAGAGGTACACGGACTGAAGAGAGAGAAGTTGTGGGCTGTAAACACCCGCTGCGATGACACACAAACTCGAGTCAGGACTCTGAATGTAGAAACACACGCCACACGCCACATTTGTGCCCGCATACTGCCGTCTTCCGAACGAAAGTGTCGTAAATACCAGCGCGGCGCAACAGTGAAGGCAGGTCAGCGGCACATGTTATTAAGTGAACATAATCCTTTTTTGGAAAACAACAGAATACGCGCTTTCGTTCAAATTTTTCAGTTAGAGCGGGCGCGGCCATTTCTAAATTTTATGTGTGACGCTTCCAGCTATTTTTAGCTGTACAAAACAGCTCGTTTTGCGGCTTGGAATTGCAAACTGGTGTGTTTTACTATATTATATCTATGTATTATCTTAATTATGAACACAGTGGTTTGTAGCGCAAACAGTTACATTCTACAGTTTACTTGTCACTTTGCTTATCGTCTTCTTCGCTTCGCCATCGTTTTCCCTGCAGCGGCTCATGAACCGGGGAAGGTGTCTGCGCATATCACAGCAGCGGTCTGAAGAAGGGTGGTGGTATATATTTATGTTATCTTTACATTTTGTAGAAACGGTATATGTATGGCAAGTGTGTTCAATCTAATACTAACCCTAGTATTAGTAGTAGTAGTAATGTGTTTTGTATCCCTTCAGGTCTTTAAATAAATATAAAACATACATACTATATGAATTGTTTAAACATATGGTACATATAAACTGTATGTAAAATTACACTTTAAAAAATCTGTATCTGATTCCACATGGACAAAACATCCACTGTTATTATTAGTATAGATGCAGTAACGCACGTCGGCCATGAGATGGCGCAGATGGACCATCACTGGAGATGAATACATACAGCAATATGGAAAATAAGGCACATACCATACAGATGGGTGTATCAGTCAATACCCTGAAATCCAAAAGTCTAAAGTTTAGGTTTAAATGGTCTAATTTAGTGTTTAATGAGCATTTCTTTGACAAAATGTCTTCAGGAGGAGATATTGCTTCATATTTGCGCCCAGCCACACAGACTCTAATAATTAGGCTTAATGTTCGTCTTAATGCTCGGTGTGCGTCATTTGGCATGCAATACAGTTTTCACGTTCAAATCAAGCGACATCGATGTCTACCGAGCCTGTCGTGGATATGAGATCTCAATTCTAACCATAGACTGACTCTAACACTAATAGCCAAACAGGACCGTAAACATCATATTTCAGCTCTGACACAGATAAGAATTTAATGGCTTGGAGGCACCCTGTGAAGTAGGCCTAATCTGTGTGATAAAAGGGAGCGGCCTCATTCAGACCAGAGTCTGACGGGAAATAGATAGATAGCACGAGGGAGAGAATTAGGCTGGAGATGATGTCTTTCCCCTTCTCTCTCTGATGGCTGTAGTCTAATAAAGGCAGGAGAATAATTAGCAGAGTCGTACAGATTCAACGCTGCTGATGGCCTCCCTCGCCGTCTGATGGCACTAGAGTAATGCGGCATGGGAAAGGCCTCATGATGCGAAGACAGGCTTCATTATTCCTCTCGCTCAGTTTCTTTCTTGCGCAAACGCGCACGCACAAATTCAAACAAGCGAACTGAAAAAAAAAATGATGAAACAGAAGGTAACCTGAGTTCAGGGCAAGATAGCCCCGCCACCCCCTTATTATTGACTTCTTCTTCTGTTATTCAATTGCAGAGCATTAATGTCCTGGAAGTAAGGCACTCACATTTCAACGGGCAAACACCTCTTTGAATATCTCAAATAGATGTTAAAGAGATTTGCACTATTATTGAGCCTCTTGTAAGTGGGAGGAATATTTTTGGCCGACAACACACAAGTGATTCTGAAGGCTACGAGGCTTTTGCGCACTTCTGGAAGTTTATTTTGTGAGTCAATTTCTTGAAACTTCCATGGAGTGAGGTTGGTTTAGCCCTCACATTGCATTGTGGATCAGTTTAAATGCATTCGCAAGACCCAAAATAAAAACTGGATGTGTTTTTATGTCATGTCTGTTTCTCAACTACCCACTAATGGTATTTACAGTATATACATGCATTTGGCAGACACCTTTAATCGAAAGAAAGTGCATTTGATTGGGAATTGAAGCCATGATCTTGACGTTGTGAGTGCCATTCTCTGTTGTTCTGTAGTAATATTTCAAATCCATTTTTATGTTTTTGCATTTTCATTTTAGTTTACGTTTTAGTAATTTTGTTATGTGGTTTTGTCATTTTTAATAGTTTTTAAAAATATATATTTCTATATCGTTATTAATATTTAGGTTATTTTAGTATATCAAGTTGAACTAAATAAAAATAGTTCAGCAACAAGCTGAATTAAATTGGTTTTTTATAGTTTTAGTTTAGTTTTAGTTTTGGTTAACTATAATAACCCTGATGTTTGAGCTTTTTCCATACGTCCTTTGTTTATAATGTTAAAGTTTAAAAATGTTTGTAGCAAAATAAATATTGTTTAATATTAATAATTTGTGAAAAAAGTTGTTTTAAAAATTACATTCTCATATACATTGTTTTCAATGTGTGCATGTGTATCGGTGTTAAAAATGTATTGCTTTTCTTGTTTGTTTGTTTTAGATGAGATTTTGGATGAAATGGTACTAAATCTCATTATGACCTCCAGCTAAAGAAAATCGTAAAACAAGAATTTGAAACGGATGACAATAGAGTTTAGCAACGCTCCGGCAGATGCTTTTATCCAAAGCCAATTACAGTACATTGCATTCAAGATATACATTTAAGCAGTTCTTGCTTTTCCTGGGAATTGGAACCCATGACCTTGACATTGTTAGCACCATGCTTTTCTGTTTGATGATACAGGAAGGAGTTAGATGTACATTAGATTAGTGTACGCTTAATGAAAAATGCAAATGTTAGCAGCGTTGGCGTTTTAAAAAGGGCCATGCGGGTCGTGTTAAAAAACAACCCTTCGTGTCCGACATCCTGGAAGATGTTTGGGGTTGAGCCATGTCATTACACAGGGGCTCAAAGTGATAATCCAGCAAATGGATTTAAGCTCTTGAAAGCTACTAGTGCATGTCCTAATGCATCCGTCACTTCTGAACTCTCGCCAGATAAGAGGAAGGAAAGCACTGGCTGCAGCCATAAAGTGGACAGACTAATGCAGGCCGGGCGTCTGATATCATCCACAGCACAGAACAGCTCACCCACAAACTGCCACTGTCACGAACAGCCACCGCATATATCAAAACGATGGAGACATTTATTTCAAAAGCATATCTTTCCTTCTGGATAAATGCCTGAAGTTCTCAGTTCCAAACTTTTTGGCTGGGTCTCTGTTGACCCGGATGATTTGGCCACAACTTATTTCTAAAATCGGAAAATTGACAGGTTGAAGTCTGAAGTGCTTTCCACTCCAAAGAATACAAGGTGCAAGGTCACAGGAACCCATTAAAACTGTAAAAAACAATCCCAAATGATTGATTTTCAGAGTTGGCTGTGTCTGCCTTACTGTAAGGTGTAATTGCGGTGTGTTTGCGTTCAGAGCCGAGTGCTACATGGAGGGTGGATGTGTCATGTAATGTTTTTAAGGTGATTTGTTGATCTTTTATCTTTAAAGGATTTTTCGCTGGAAGGCTGTTTATGGTGTTTGAAATGCTAGTTCAGCTCTTCGTTGACACTTGAAGGGATAGTTAAAAAAAAGGCATACCTTACACAACAGCTTTGTGTGAAGAAAATAACCACATACAGTCATACAGGTTTGCAATGACGTGAGTAAAGGATGACAGAATTTTCATTTTAGGTGAACTATCCCTTTAATGAGGCTTTTTGAATCAGTCCTTTCCTCCCTAAAACCTCTGGTCCCTTAAACATCGGATTCTCCAGCGAGGCAGTCAAGGATATATATGTATTCAATTCAAGAAGCAAATAATGCCTATAGGAGTCAGATTTATGGTGTGTGTGTTTTTGTGGTGTTGGTGTGTGTTATTATAGGTATCTATATATATAATATATATATATATATATATATCGCAGTTATATATATATATATATGGGTATGTGTATATGCGAGTGATAAAAAAACAAGGCATACGTTCATAATATGATTCAAATCACATATGTGACCCTTGACCACAAAACCAGTCATAGGTTTAAATTTTTCGAAATTGAGATTTATACATCATATGAAAGCTGAATAATAAGCTTTCCATTGATGTATGTTTGTTAGGATAGGACAATATTTAGACGATACAACTATTTGAAGATCTGGAATCTGAGGTTGCAAAAAAATCTAAATATTTAGAAAATCAGACCTATAAAGTTGTCCAAATTAAGTTCTTAGCAATGCATATTGTAAATTAAGTTTTAATATATTTATGGTCGGAAATTTACAAAATATCTTCGTGGACATGATCTTTACTTAATATCTAATGATTTTTGGCATAAAAGAAAAAAAAAAATCGATAATTTTGACCCACACAATGTTTTTTTGGCTATTGTTACAAATATACCACTGCTACTGGGTTTTGTGGTAAGGGTCAAATATAGCTAATAAAAAAAATCAGTTTAAAAAAAAAAAGAAAGAAAGAAATTAGCGTTAAACTAACATTTTTGACAAGAAAACATGAGTTGTTTTAAAATCAATAAGATGAGAGTCATTCCTAACATAGGCTATAGTTGGCAGTGGTAAAACAGTACACGTAGCAAGGTGTATATATACTGTATATATATATTATATATATATAATATATATAATATATATATATACAATATATATAGCCATGGAACAAGTTTAAGGGGAATCACTCATGGCCATGGAACTGGAAAGTGGAACTTTAAACAGTGTTTGTATTGAACACAATAACCTGTGATGATCATTTAGTACAGTTGCTCACAAGCACTCATCATAGTCTTAGCAGAGCAAAAATAAAACTATATCAAGTGCTAAAAGTAAAAATACTTTTTAAACCCTCTGAAAAGAATCATTCAAAGCTGTTTTCTATTCAGAGGGAGTGAATCTTATATGTGCAGGCAATCAAAAAAAAGTGTGTGTCTAAGCGGAGTGAGAGAGATCAAGAGATCATGTCACGCTCTTTTTATTTTTTTATTTTTATTTTTTTAAAAGCTTGCCAACACAAAGCCTGAAGGTCAAATCAAGCTTGGCGTCTAATCACTCATCCGGTGGTCGTCTGCTGTGATTGGTGCCCCCGAGGTGAGGGCAGGGCCTTTCACGAAATCCCAAATACCAGAGCAGAATTATTTGTTTAGTTTATCCGGATGCCACCTGAATTAAAATGAGCACTTCTGATTGGAGGAGAATTGCTTGAAGGGAAAACCAAATGCGCTTAACTCAGAAGCCACACTTACATAAACCTTCACTGCGATATGCATATTTACATGTTAGAGACGTGTTTTTGACATTGATGAGACATCTGTGTTGTTTTGGAGAATAAACTTTTCTCTGTTAAACCATGTGGGGGTAACAGTCATCATGAAAACAGTAGGTTGATAGATGGTAGGTAGATGCAGGTTTATGTTGCTCATCTTCAGCTGTGCGAGTGTCTGGGGTTTCCTGGGAAACGTGGAAATCCAATCTGATAAATTATTTAGTGGCCTATGTGAAACTTGTCACTGCAGAAATACTGAAAGAAGATGCTTTAAAGACAGCTTTGCTACATGACTCATGATTATTTCATACCGTAACATGGTCTAGGGCCATTCTGAGCATTGCTTAATACCCCAAACATCATATTCTAGGGTGTTTAAATCAGTAGAAATCAATGGTACCATTGACCAAACAACCTGATCTTTTTGATCTTTTGCTTTATGTACTCCAGCATCTTCTACATTTTCCATTAGAGAACCTGGGGAAGAACTATAAAAATGTTGTGTGCCTAAGAAATGTTGCCTTCAGCTTCCTTATAGCTTGGAAAAATAACAATATATAAGGAATCTGGGCTTGCAGAACTCCACAGAACATTTCCACAGACACATTTGAAATTCATTAAATTCTACAAATCTGCTACATATTTGTTTACTATGCAATATATATATGTAGTGAATAGTTCTTAAAAGAACCACTTTTTTAGTATAAAGATCTAAAGATGTTTTTTTCACTATAAAGAACATTTAGATCACACACACACACACACACTTTTCCAGCTACCAATAACACTATATTGCTCTCAGCTCTATTTATTTAATCATATTTAAATCAATTTAACAATTTCACAAAATTTCCCCCAAATCAGCACAAAAATGACTAATAATGCTTTGCAAATTAAGCAGCCATCTAGCAGACACATTTATCCAAACTGACATGCAGCACATGTATTGCAGGAACAGTCGCCTTGGAAAAAGGTGTTTTATAACACCTTTTTATAATATATGGAGAAAGCTAGCTGTCAGTGATCACATTAATTTGCAGTTTTTCATATGGCACAGGAATTATGCAAAGTGCCTTGCTCAAAGGCTCATGATGGCTCACTCCATATGAGGCTCGAATAAACCACCTTCCAGTTGCCAGTCCTGATCTGTAGCCACATCATGGTGGAACATATGGCCAGAAGTCCTATAATCCATTTTGATGCACAATTAAACCCATGTTTAACCCAACAGTGCGACCATGACCACTGAACAAACAGATTCTCTTGGCTTGCACTGACACACACACACACCCACACACTGACCCGGAGCACATACATTCACACGGCCTGAGACAGAATCTGGATTAGCTTTTGAAGAAACAAACACAAGTTACAGAAACACAACATGTATGTGAATGAATCATTCTTTTAAAATGGTTCTTTTGAATGATTGAGTTGAATTGATTCAAATGACTTGATTGTAAGTACATTTGAGAGGTTAAACTGTGAGGCTGATGAATCAAATACAATCAGAAACTCAAGATGTATCAATCTTTGTTATATAAAAAAGAAGAGCATGTAAATGACTCCCTAAATGAACCATCCAAACAAACCAAGTGAAAATGTCTCTAGTCACCAGTTTGTAGCCTTGGAAACCAATTTGATTCATTCTGCACTTCCAGACATCTGATTAGAAATTAATTTTAAATCGACTTATGACTTTTCCACACTGTTTTAGAAATGCTGAAGCAGTTTTGCCACTGCACAACCAATCTTTAGCATTAGACGCCAGCGGCCCAGGTAATTTCCTTTTCAAAGAATTCTGTTTCAATCCAAGAGTACATCTGTGCAGACAATGAGGAAATTATTTCACCTCAGTCCATTAAAAAAATATAAGCCATGAACACAGCACTCATTCCTAGAAGCACTGCTCTCACCCCAGCTTTTAAAAGCTAAACCTTCATTTTAAAAGGCCTCATACCCTTTACTTTAATTAAAACCCCAAAGGCACAGAAGAACAGCACCTAAATCAATGGGGAATTTAAAAGGTTGAACCTTTTTATTTAGAAGATTTTTAAAAGTCAGCGTGATAGAGGATCTTTCTGAGATTTGATGCTCTGTTTTCATCATGTCGGGGAAATGCCACTCTTTTATCTGCATAGTCATTGACATCTCTGTTTCAGTCTGACGATTTCCAAATGAATCCATGTAAATCCCTCAGCTGAAATGAAACTGTAAAACACGCTCATGAGGAACTGGAAGAACACAGCTTTGTATGCCGCCAGCGTGCGGGTCGACCCGTGCCGGCATTTTTCAAATGTCAATAAGCACACAGTGATTTATCTTTAAGTCTAGTTGCAAAGTGCCCCGTGTCAATAACAGCTGTTGATGGAGCGTCTGCTCGTATGCTTTCTCAATGGCTGATAATTTATGTAGAACATAAAATACACAAACAGACCACAGCTGATCTGTGGGTCAGCAAAACCACAGGCTGTGTCAAAGATGTAATTGAGACCTTTAAAATTGATGTCTCATATATAAGGACAGTGAATTTTATAAGCCACCATATTTCTCTGCATTTGCATTGATTGTAATTTTATAATTTATCCAGCTGGTACGATTGATCATATTTTTACATGTCTGCATAGGACCTATGTCATAGTCCGACTCTGACATACACCTCTCCAAAAAGTAACTTCTGATGAAAGTGGTGAGGCTGATTACTAATGATGGCGAAACTAAGCTTTTCGAAACTCTGATTCACCAAATGATTCGCTGTTTCAAACTGCTCAAAACATTGCAGGCTAGCAACACATGCTGGTCTAAACAATGCAACAAAAACTCAGTCCATGTATATTACACAAATATTTTCTCAAATAATTTAATACTGCTAAGTATGAAGGTTCTGTAAAATTAGTATTCTTTTATTAATGTGTAGTGATTGTTTTGTGTTAACAATGAAATCTCCGCAACACAAAAAAATATCCACAATGCAACAGAAACAAGGCACAATACAATGAAATTAGCACAAGCCAATGGAAATAAGTTGCAACACAACAAAATTAGCACAACACAATGAATTAGTCCCATGCGTTATTTTGTGGCGATTTCATTGTGTTGTGCACTACTGGGCCACCGTAGTAAATAGGTCAGTTAGAAGCAATGAAATATTATTTTTACATGAATGAATCCCTTTTTACATTAATTAAAAATGAACCTACATTAGAAAACTGAGATCACTTAAAACCTTCAGATGGGTTCCATCTACTGCAAAACAAGCTAAGGTTCTGAACAGTATGATGTAACAAAGTTCGCTGAGATCACATGACTTTGATTCAAGCTCCAAACCACTGATTCAAAACAAAATGAGACCGCTTTTCCCCATAAATTAACCTAGCGATCCGAATTTGAACCTTACACTGTAAGTTGATGAGTTGATTTATCCACATTTAAATATGGATATTTAGGCCAGGTAGAATGTGCGATCTCTCACCCAGTTCATATGCTGTCTTCCATGGATGCAGCACGCTGTGTTTCTGGCATCTATTGGGTAAATTGGCAAAGTGATTCCGACACAAAACAAAAACAGGCATTCCGACATGGAACACACATTTAAAATTAGAATAAATGTTACATTTTTCAGAGAAAAAAGTATGTTCAATATCAGTGTGTGTGTGTGTATTATTGATTCATATATAGCCACATAAACAAGTGCCTGCTTCTGTGAGCAACAGCGCCACTTAGGGGGTAGACATGCAATTTCAGAACTATAAATGCAAACGTTATTTACCTTATTTTTGGCAGCCCTGCTCAGAACACCCCAGCAACCTGTGCCATAACTTACATTAATATCATAGAGACTTCACAACACCGTAGCAACGTGCTAAAGCACAATAGCATTGTGTCGGCATGCAAAAATGCTAAAATCTAGTTGGTTAAACTGCTGCTAAGTTGTTATTATGAGTCCAGTAACTTGCAGAAGGTGAAGAAAAAACACCCACTTATTCTCACTCTCCGTCTCTTCTTTTTTAAATGCTGATAAAGTCAACCTAATTAGTCTGTGATTGTGCAATCATGAACAATTATTGGACCGTCCTCATGTGCATAATACAAATGACAATTAATTACAGATGGTAATTGTCAGCGTTTGGTTAGCGAGCAGGTATCATGCTGTGAGGTATGTCAGACCTCATCAGGAGAAGGAGACAGGGATTTGCAGCTCATTGGCTTTCATCACGCGTGATCAAGCCGTCCATCAGGGGAAGTGGGTGTTTGGCTGCTTGAGCTCTGTAAAGTTTGTTTTTGTTGTGTTTTTTTCCTCTCTGTTGACATTCTGTGGTGCTATTTAATAATAATTTATCATACTGCAACTATTTGACTCATATGCTAGTATTAGGTTTGTCCTGAGGGAGAGAACATTTGAATTTAAATCTCATAATATGAATTATACAGTCAAATAAAGGTTTAAAAGATTTATGCTCTGCAAATAGGGCTGCAAAAAGACGTTTCATTTAAAGAAAACTCTTTAATTTTCAAGATCAATTCACCACATCTGAAAGAGTGGATAACTTTAAACATCCATCTTTAAATAAATCATTATAGCAGCATCAACAATGCAGGTCTGAGATTGAGAGACATTTTATTGATCATCAACAGGGCAGTTAATGCAAAGGTGTTTGTTTCCCGAACAGAAATGAAACCTGTTCCTGATTCCCCAAAAGACGTTACAGAAGGACAGACTCATTTAAAAAGCAATCAAGTTCTAAAGCAGAGCGAGCCAATTAAAACTGAAGTTTTACAAAAACATCTGTGTGTAGACCATTATGGTCATTATCTGTGAATAATGATCAATCCTCTTTCAGCTGGAACGAATGACTCATTTATGAGTAATTTTAGCTGTGTAAAAAGGCTGGATGGGGGATATTTGTGATTCTTTAGGTCAACAGAGAGAACAATAGGAGCTAAAAAAGACATGCATATTGACTTATCAGGGTCCTTTGGAGACCTCAGAGACAAAATGTCAGAAGTTAGTTTGCCATCGACCAGTTCAACTGCATCTGATATTAATTACACAAAGCAAATAGTTAAAGCAATACTGAGCCTGTCCATCATCCTAAATGTCTCTGTTGAATAAGGGTAAAATCATTAGCCCATTTACGTGTTTCCAAAATAGGCCCAATACAGCTCACAGTAACACACAGTATTATGACATTTTTACGCAAGATTAGATTCAAAATGCAAAATACATTTCGTTTTTTTCGATGATAATGAACAGGAAGCCAATCACTGAAAAGCCAGCATGATAAACAAAGCAGTACACTGTCATCACATGACCAGTTATTTGATTTATTTATCATTTATATACGATTATAGTATTCATAAATATGTTGAATAAGACTTTTTTTTTAAGTTTTAGTAATTTTGTGTTTAGTAAAAGTTGTGTTTTTCCTAAATTGTATTATTATTTTTTAAATGTTTATTACATTTTAGTTCTTTAGTTTGTTATTTTCATACTTTAAATAGAAAAAAAGAAATGTTGTCTTAGCAATTAGCTTAAAGTACATTTGTTTTTTTACTTAATTTAATTTCAGTTTGTATTTCATCAAGTTGAATATGAGCGGCGTACCGTGATCATATTGTTATTTGCTTTCTATTTTGTATTAAAAAAAAAAAAAGTCATATGCACTGCACCACACTTTTTTATATACTGACATTTTGCCGTTTTATTAGATATTGGAAAAGTCATGGAAATTAATAAAACCTTAAAAGGTCATTGAAAAGTCATGGGAATTTTTTAATAGTCCATATACTTTTTTCTAGTCATCTGTTAGACAGGACATTAGATAGGTCCCAAAAGAACCCGACAAGCGCAAGCACTCTGCATATGACAGGACAATGCACACAGCTCTGAAATATAACCGTTTTTTGTCTTTTTAAAAATATATATATAATTTGATAGATTGCACTCACAAAAAGTAATTTCTAGCAGAACACTGCAAGCATAACTAGAAAAAACACATTGACCACATACATTTCCATAACTTCTCCGTGACCTTTTAACATTTCATTCATTTCCATGGCTTTCCCAGGAGTGAAAATGACACTTTTCGGATATTTTAAATCCTGATTGTGGGACACAGTATTTCACAGTCATCCAGATATTTCAAGCATCCAGAAAAAGTGCATACTGTGCACTGGCCATGTGCAGTATATCAGTATATAATAGCATAACAGGACATATCCATTCACTTTTTCCATAAAACGCTCTTTGTTTGACATAAAAAGACTATACCTTGTATGTAGTGATAGTTGTAGGCAAATGATTTATATTTTGACTGTGTGTGAATCTTCAGAAAGGCCCCACTTATTTGTTCATCCTTGAGTTTTCTTTGAAAGGAAATGATGAATGAACCGAGCTGAGTTCCTCTGTCACCTGATCCGTCTCTTTTTCCCCCCGTTTTTTCCGAGAGCTCCACAGTGTTTCTATTTGCCCTGCTCTCTAAAAGGTTAAGCAGGAAAGTCAAGCATTCTCGTTTGACAGCTCCGACACCATCAGTGGCTCAGAGGTCCCTTAACCTCGTTCAGAGCAGTTTAGCGGAGAGATGATCTTGAAGAAATCACCTTATTGTGCTGTCATGTGATGCTCTCTATTCCTGAACCCATCTCACATAAATGTTGCATAGTGATTTCTTTCCATTTTGTGATTTCCTCGTATGTGCAGTGGTGGAAAAAAACAACAATGCCAGTAGATGAGCAATTTTGAATTGATTCGTTTTTTTTAAAATATTTTGTGTTGTGCTTCTAATTGCTTTGTGCTGTTGTTGAGCAGCAGGTTGATTCTAAATGACACTTCACTGCTTCATTACACTCTCACACGCACAAAAGTTTTCTACTTAATCATCAAGATGTTCTCAAGAAAAATAATCAGTCAAAAACAGGGTTAATTATTATTGTTTTGCAGATTTCATTTTTCAAATTAGTAGGTTTTAATGGGGCATAAACGGGTCTTATTACATTTGTACTTTTTTGAAAATGATTTATTTTGTTTTTATTTACTGTAGCATAAGTATAGTTGTAGTTTTCATCATCAGCACCACAAACTGTTCCATCTGCCTATGACATATACTAAAATATATCAGAAACTGTATATTCAAAAACTGTATTTTCACAAGTTTAAGTTAAAAGCTTAGCTTGTCAAATGAATAATGCTTCAGTAATTGCGAACACTGAAATGTGCTGTAAATATGTCAATCTTTAATCAAAGAGAAGTTTTGAGACAGTTTGGATCAACTAAAATGGGAATGTCTTTACAGCGTTTAAAGGCTGTGCTAAAATGTAGTTTTAAAAGGTTAGTTTACCCAAAAATGAAAATTAGCCTGTGTTTTACTCACCCTCAAAGCATCCTAGGTGTATATTTCAAACGCAATAAACACTTTTTTCTCACTTCCGCTGACTATCATACGTGGAAGCCGTTATGAGATAAGACATCGACGTTGCGTGATTAGTGACGAACACGGAGACAAAACGAAACAAAACGCCGTTCACGAATTAGAAGCACAAAACGAGGATTTGTAAAGAAAAATGTCGGAGGTAGAGATGTTCATTTCGGTTATTTTTCCTAACTGACAACCAACGCTCGTTAACCGATTATTAACCGTTAACCAACAGGATTATTTTAAATTAGAATTGATTTAAATGAGAAAAGATAAGTGTCTGTGAACTGTTAAAAATACTAACATTTGTTTCCCGGGGATTCATTTTACATGCGCAAAAAGCAGCAAACAACAGAACATGAGGATTCACATGGTCATATCATATCACATCACGCACCTGCGAGCGGAGAAAAACATCATAAAGCTAGGCTTATATATATATAAAAATATATTAATATAAAATACTATAATAATAATAATAAATGGCTTATACGAGAAATATAGTTTTTAAAGGGGTGGTTGACTGTTTTTTTTTTTTATAGGCTTGATTGTGTTTATGGTGTGCAGTCTAACATGTGTTAATGCTTCATTTGTTAAAAAACGCATTATTTTTCACATAACTTACCTTTATTCCACACCGCTTGTCCCTTCTCTGAGAAACACGCTGATCATTTCTTTCTTTTATGAAGCCCTTGCCTCAGAAATACACGATGGGCTCTGACTGATTAGCTGGCTCAGTGTGTTGTGATTGGCTAAACCACCTCTAGCATGCGTCTAAACGTCCCGCCCCTCAACATTGCGGCATGTGCTCCGGTTGTATTGTAAACATGGCGTCGTTAATATCGCTTATCAGTTTGATTGAGAAGCAGAGGATATTATTGATGAGGATCGTGCAGAACCTGTGCAAGCAAGGCTTTTAATGGTAGGCCTGTGATTTTTGTTTGTTATTGTCTCATACTTTTAGATACGCTGTTATTTGTAAATGCTACTGCTTCTGTTAGCATTTAATATACGGTTTTATTCTGATTTAAAGCTTTAATACAGTTCGGCAACGACCCGCGCGTCCATGTATAACACATCTCAGCTGATATTATGGCTAAGGAGTTACTTAAAGGGGTCATATGATGCAGCTAAAAAAAAATTATTTTGTGTATTTGGTGTAATGAAAGGTTTAGCGACACATACAAATTAAACCATTATTTTCCACATACTGTACATTATTGTTTCTCCTCTATGCATCGCCTTTTTGAAAATGCGTCGATTTTGACAAAGCTCATCGGTCTGAAAAGCGAGTGTGCTGTGATTGGCCAGCTATCCAAAGCATTGTGATTGGCCGAAAACCTCAATCGTGTGACAGAAATGTTACGCCCCTCAACATACTGTTAATGCCGTGTCCGGCCAGAGCGACGAGACAAAAAAAATGTAAAACCCATTATAAACGAGGCATTTGCTGCATCAAGTGGGGACATAATTACGGATTATAAGGACTTGTACTGTCTTTTTACGCGTTGCGTTGCGTTGCATCGCGCGCGTAAACATAAAACCATTTCTGCATCTGTGATCGGAGAAATGACAAACAACAAAAGCTACTCTAAAACTGGCCAAACTAGCGTTTGAATCATCATTGGCAAATTATTTAAATATGAAAAACTTACTTACAGTCTGTGAGTGAGAACAGCCGCATTGTAGTCTACTCTTCCAGGATCAGGAAACAGTCCTACATAAAATGTGCTGACAATCTGAATATTTGGGTTGAAGTGTTCTGGAAAAGTGTTGTAAAAACAACTTAACCACTGACTTCTAGTTGTGTCCTCGAGAAAAGGGGGGGTACCAAACAAGTGTTTCGCTTTCATAGCGAACCCCGGCGGCTAGCGTGAGTGGAGGCCGGCTTGAGTGAGCAGAGGTGGTGGGCTTGAGAACGGCGCGGCCGGCAGATTCGACAAAGGAGCGGCAACCACATGTGACGACCCCGGACTGGACTCCGCTTCATCCACGGTGAAAGGCGATCCAGCGATCCACAGTACTAAGTTATGTATTCCCTCAGCGACCAGCACGAGCAGCTCCAGCATGAAGAAGCGGATATTGTACTTTTTTGGAAGACCAAAAACAGTAATTTCGCTTTCGACAACGAACAACAGCTCTTACGACACGGCGGCGGCAACAATACTACAGCGAGAATAAAAGTTACACCTTCTTCTTTGCGGTGAACATTTGGGCTGCATTATGCAAATCTTCCCACATAGTGAGGTAGATATGTGGGGGCGGGTTAGGACGAGCCTTTAGTAGGCGGGTTAATTTTTTTTTTTTTTTTAAATAAAAACTTTAACTTTTATAAAGAAATTCTCTTTGGATTTGAGACTTTAGTCTTTGAACTTTACAGATCTTCTTTATGCACAAACAGCTTGTAACACTCCAAAGAGAAAGAAAATTGAAATCACATCATATGACCCCTTTAAAATGACGAATGAATAAGTAAAACGTGCTCACGGTTTACATAAAATGAGGAAATTAATTAGTAAAACCTATTCGGTGGCAACAAATTTGTAATTCGTGGTTACGATATAGGCTCTATTTTTGAAGGGCTCTGTAAACAGTAGCCATGTGTTTTGACGAAATAAAATACTTTTCAAGCAACAATCACTAATATTTCATTACAGTACCAGTTTTACCATTTAGTGAATTTTTTAAGCTCTTAAAAGCGTGAAATAGACATTTTTCTCTGTCCGCGGGCTTACACAGCTCAGTGCAGACTAAAATACTTTTAAAAAAAAAAAATAGGATAGGCCAGGGGTTTTCAAAGTGTGGGGCGTGCCTCCCCAGGGGGGCGCCAGAGCATGTCAGGGGAGGCGCGGGGAAATTATAATAAATTAAAAATATAATTATTGAGTTAAATTATTATATGTATTTTTTAATATATTTAAATGTTTTTATTTAAACGATACTAAAAAAATAAGTCAGAAATATGAGAAACATTTTTCACCCAGAAGGCCAATTCGCTGCTGTTTGACAAGCCCGCCAATATGTATATGCCTATTAATACAATGGAGCGGTTTCTGAGACCCCCCGATTCAAAGCCTTCAACTTCAGGGCTTAAACCCAAAAGAAGACGATGTGATGATCAGTATTTGAGTTTAGGATTTACGTGGACAGGACCAGCTGATGAACCACGACCTTTATGTGTGGTTTGTCAAGATATTTTGGCTAATAACAGCATGAGGCCCGCAAAACTTCGGCGACACCTTGAAACCAAGCAAGTTGAGGTAACTATAGCAGGAAATCCTCCAGAATTTTTCCAGAGAAAACTTCAAACCTTTCAAGGTCAGAAAAAAATTGTGGAAGATTTTGTCAAATTAAATGGAAAGGCCACTGAAGCTTCATATCGCGTTGCATTGCGTATTGCCAAGGCAGGCAAAGCACATACCACTGGAGAGACGTTAATTATGCCAGCAGCAAAAGACCTGTGTTCCGTGATGCTAGGAGAGGCAGCGGCTTCTAAGATCGATTCTGTTCCACTCTCTGACAACACAACAAGTCGGCGCATCTCAGACATGGCACAGGATGTGAAGGAGCAAGCTTTAGACAGCATCAGACACAGCCCATTTTTTGCACTCCAGATCTACGAATCCACCGATGTGGCCAGCTGCGCTCAGCTGTTAACATATGTGCGGTACGTGAAAAACATGGACATTCAAGAAGAGTTTCTATTTAGTAGTCCTTTGCCCACCCACACAACAGGTGAACACATTTTCAACAAATTGAACGAATTTGTGAGAAAGAACGATATAGACTATACAAGATATATATGCAGTGATAGGGCAAAATCAATGATGGACCGCCACAGTGGTCTCACATCGAGGGTTAAAGAGGTAGCTCCGAGAGCCGTGTGGACCCACTGCACAATCCATAGACAAGCCTTAGCTGCCAAGAAGATGCCAAATGATCTTTGGAGTGTCTTCGACGAAGCTGTGAAAATTGTCAGCCTGATAAAAGCACAACCTCTAAATGCTTGTCTTTTCCACATTTTATGCAATGAATTGGGAGCGCATTACAAACAGCTGCTTCTGCACACCGAAGTCCACTGGCTGTCTCGGGGCAGAGTTCTATCACGACTTTTTGATTTGTGTGAGGAAGTACTACTTTTTCTGTCAAATGTTCAATCCCCACTGGCGCAGCACGAGTGATTCGAGCTGGATCGCAAGGTTAGCTTATTTGTCGGACATATTTGAACGCCTCAACACGCTTAATACATCATTGCAGGGCAGAGACTGCGATGTGTTTTCGGCATTTGAGCAAGTGTCCTCGTTTCGGAGAAAGCTGGATCTATGGGCCACTCGTGTGGAGAAAGGATGCGTGGACGTGTTTCCTACGCTGGCTGACTTCATGCAAGATCCAGCATACCGCTCGACAGTGGTTCCTATTCAGCCTTTGGTCGCTGAAAACCTAAGGGGTCTGCGTCAGCAATTCACACACTATTTTTCCAATGAGACAATCCAGGATGAGTGGATTCGCAATCCATTCACGTTCAAGCCAGCAGAAAGTGACGCACTGTCTATACAAGACGAAGAGGCTTTGATTGATCTGACTAGTAATCATGAACTGGAGCAAATGATTACACACTCTTCCATTGGACATTTCTGGCTCTCTGTTCAAAATTAATTTCCTGAACTCATACAAAGAGCACTGAGGAAACTTTTACCATTCGTTTCAACGTATTTGTGCGAATCAGGATTTTCTGCTATGACATTCATCAAGAACAAATATCGTTCACGTCTTCAAGTGGAGGATGACCTTCGTCTGTTTCTGACGTCACTGCAACCACGAATTAGTCTTCTCTGCGCAGCGAGGAAACAAATGCATACTGCTCACTAATGTAGGGATATAATTATGTAAGCATATTAATCAATAGTAGAGATATTTAAATTTTGGCATTGTTTAAAGGGCGCGCCATTGGGTAAGTTGTGTCAAAAGGGAGGCCCACTGTCTTAGACTTTGAAAACCCCTGAGATAGGCTATTTTAGTCAACAAAATTAGTTCGCACTGACTTTCACAGCATTTTTTTATAGCATTCATTAAGTTAAATTAATAATGTTTATTTATGCCTGTTTATAATGCAGTAATGTTAATTTAGAACTTGAATATTAATTTCAAACTTCAAACCTATTATTATAGAAATTAACTTTAAAGCAATAAGCGCTGTAAAAGTGTGGATTATTATTTCATAATAGCTTTCTTGGCTTGGCTAATGACAACATATTTGGTCTTAACTGTAAAGTGTCTTAGTTAACCATAATAACCTTGGAGTAGAAAGACAATACATCACATACCTTCATGAGTATTTCTCCTGTTCCTCTCAGATTGTTTCTGTTATGAATTTTCAGTACCCAGATGCACTGTGTCGTTCGGGAGGATGGAGTGCAGATAAGCGGCCGGATGAGGCTCAGGTTTGTGTAGATGTTTCATCATACATTCAGAGGCTCGAATCATTTTCCTGCAGGTTTCGCAGAGCGCAGGATGAGGAATGACGACATTTATTTAGGGCTTCATATGTCATATTTCCGAGGCTCGCAGCATGCTGTGATCATCAGTTTCAGAGCGTTTGGAGGGATATAAATGTGCATACTTGTATCTTAATTTACATAAACATCCCGGCGTCTGCTGAGAACTTTGTCATTGCGAGCACGCGCACAGACCCTTAGGCCGCTGCGCCCGTGTCCGCATTCCGCAACCTCACGTGGGCAGTGGCGATAAAGTTCAAGGCGCGAGCTAAGAAGTTGTGTGCAGTGTGGATTGGGGTAAATTGAAGCATTAAGCTGCCATCACTTCTGGCCGTGTGCAGAATCAATAGATGCATCCTGAAAGTGGTTGCAGAAGTAATTTACTCAGCGCTGGTCACAACAGATAGGCAAATTCAGCTCCAGCACTCAGGGCTCCCACACACACACAGCACGGCCTACTGAAGAATGTGCTGATGAAGGCTTTTCCAAATAGCTGCACTTACCAAGTGTGTGACTAGACTTTCGATTAAGATGACAAAGCCGGAAGCAACAAGGACTGTAATTTAATCCAGTGCAAACACGAGGCTCTGTACCTTGAGTAAGATCATCCTTTGAAGTCCATTTAGTTTCAAGATGGATCCGTCTTGGTCGGGCCAACCTTTAAAAGCCAAGATGATGGATTAAATCCACAGCAGAACTCATTTGTGTTTGAAGGGTTTATGAAATATCACTAATGCTATCGCGGAGAGATTATATCAGATTTGCATTTCCTTGACCCTGTGTTTGACTGCTGCTTTATTCAAGGAGGGCTATTCAGATCAGATATAAATAGAATGATCTCAACAGTCCTTAGGATTTAATATGTTGTATTTAAAGACTCTAACGTGGGCGTTTTCTACACTTAAGTATGCATTAGCCATATCATGAACTAACAATGAACAACATTGTTGAGTTTTTTAATGTAGGTTAAGGGTAGTTGAATTATAAATACAGGCTATTTTCTATAACTCAGGGCTTTTCAGTTCCATTCGTGGATTCAGTTACAACCCAGAAAGTCTTCAGAATAACCGAATAATTACAAGCAGGGTTTTTGATTAGGGTTATAACTAAAATCTGCTGGTCCTGGCCCTCCAGGAACCGTATTGTATAGCCCTGTCAATGTAAGAAGCGGCTCATTAGAGTAATTCGCTTGGGAATCAGACAATCCTGGCCGTGCTGTATGGTTTAGTTTCTGAAAGAAACGGCTCACGGGAGTCATTCATTCAGAAATCAAACTACCCTTGCTGAGCTATATGTTTTGATTCACTAAAAAGAACCAGGGCACGAGAGCCATTTGCTTGGGGATCAGACTTTCCTGGCTGTGCTTTGTGTTGTTGATTCACTAAAAAGAACTCATGAGTCATTTATTTGTAAATCAGCATGCCCTGGCCTTGCTGTATGTTTTTGACTAACCAAAAAGGACCAGGGCATGCGAGTCATTTGTTTGGGAATAAGACTTCCCTAGCTGCCCTGTATGTTGTTGATTCACTAAAAAGAACTGACTCATGAAAGTCAATCGTTCGGGAATCTGACTACCCTGGCTGCACTGCAAGTTTTTGATTCACTAAAAATAACCAGGTCATGAGAGTTATGCATGTTCTTGATTCACTAAAAAGAACCGACTCACATGAGTCATTTGCTCATGATTTGGACCACAGTAGGTGTCAAAGGCTATGCTTCATGTTTGTTTAAGCGTATAGCTGCTGAGGATAACTTAGTAGAATTTTAAGGGAATTGTAGCTACTTGCTTTGGTTTTATTCCTCATTGCAGTCTTTTTTTATTGAATTTTTATTGAATTTCCTTAGTCGTGTCCCTGAAGATTCAGCA
Source organism: Sinocyclocheilus anophthalmus (assembly GCA_018155175.1). Taxonomy (NCBI): domain Eukaryota; kingdom Metazoa; phylum Chordata; class Actinopteri; order Cypriniformes; family Cyprinidae; genus Sinocyclocheilus; species Sinocyclocheilus anophthalmus. The sequence continues at coordinate 54,101 of JADLZN010007615.1, read as the reverse complement.
GTGAGCACAGCTCCTGGAACGGTAGCGAAAAACATATTGTTCATCAGTAATTTATGTCCATGCATAATACATAAAAAATGTATGTAGAAATGAACTTTAACCAAGATTAATGAAAGCTTTAAAATTGTTATTCATCATTGATATATAATACATAATTTGAACAAAATGAACATTATAAATTGCTAGTTATTTTAAAAACTCACATGTTATATAATCATTGTCCACCTTATCACTCATGCTTAGAATAAAGCAGGTTTTTTTTTACTTCTTTACATACGAAATGCAATGAAGTGAATAAAATCCATTTGTTCAAATCTGACATTGTCTTAACCAGTTGCATAGAGTGAAAAGAAATTTGGTCACTCATGTTTTTATTTCTGTGCCATTGTGCGGAGTAAGCTAAATCGAGCTGCACATAACTACATATTCTGATTATTGTGTTATATCTTGCTGTCTTTTTTTCTCGCTGTCAGTACTTGGTGTTGCTTAAATAGTACATCGTTTCTTTTAAAAGAGCAAGGAAAATCTGATATGTCCTCCCACTGATTAGTTATTAAAACTTCAAATTCAACATTGAAATAAGAAATAATGCATTGTATCAACTTAAAATATGTTCATGCTTGACTTAAAATTATAAGTTTAGTTAACTTTAAGTTCGATATCTAACTAATTGCAGGAAGCATTAGTTAAAACTTTCATAACCTATTCATTTTACAGCATGCATATTTCAGTTGGTACATTTGAGGTGACCTGCTGTTGACATAATCCGACTTGACAGGAAATCCCTCCTTTCATAAAAAAGGTTTGATGGACCAAAAAAAAAGAAGCCGCCTCAGTTTTAATGACCACACAGCTTTCCCACACACTGTTTTATTCAACACTTATTTTGTAATCATGATTATTTGATCAGTGTAATTGCTCTGATGCACAGTTAAAGTTTCACTCTGAATGTTCTGCAGGCTCATCCGTCGACGGGAGGCACTTCCTGAACCAATTAAGTGATGTAAACGTTTACGCCAGACATTCAGGGGAGTTGCGGGAAAGAGAAGCTTACTTAAAACAGTGAGCTTAAACATATGGCAGCCTTAAAATAAACAGAACATCAGAACAAAAAAAGAATTGAATCATACTCCCACCAGAATGTGGAGTTTATGCGCAATGATGTATAGAACAACAACAACAACACATTGTTTGGAGGTATAAAAGAAGCTTCTAACATCAGAGCGTCTGAATTCACAGGACATGTACGCACGTAAACACATTTATTATCCATGAAGTGTTGAAATGATCAGCTCACATTTGATACGCATTGAGAAAATAAAGTACTGGGATTTACATTCTGGTCTCTGGCATGTAAACTCTATGCTGTCCACGTTAGCAAAGCTCCTGAAGAACTCTCCACACATGCAGTTTGGCCATGTGTGTTTTTACACATTCGCATTGCGTTGGAAAAAATCACAAAGCAAGAAATCGTAAAGACGAGAGACCACATAAGGAGAAGAGAGATGTAATTAAAAAACTGTTTAGTGCACACAAGTGAAATCTATCTTACAGAATCCTTAGAAAAGCACAGAATGATAATTTTGAGCGACGACCTCCGGAGGATAATTCATCCTCGTTTAGATCTCTTTATCAGCAGAGAAACACTGGGGTTGGCATTGAACAGACACCCTTGTGCTTTGGGCCACAGTAGAAGAACTGCTAAACGGCCCAAGTTTGGCTCCTTGTTAAGAAAAAAACTAACATAACCCTCAAGGTTCTCCCACAGTTCCAAGTTCCTGCATGGAACAGATTAGATCGGCTCACCGTGATATAGTCAATGGCGGCTGTGTGGATGGACTCCTGATTGTCATGTTATGAAACGACGTCCAAGGTTTGGTTTCCCTCTCGTTTTCAGTTTTCAAACTCGCAAGTCTTCCACAAACAACATGAGATTTAAAAAACACGTTACTTTTCACAATATACAGAAAAATTAGCTTGAGATGTCACTATTGTCTTTCCAAGCTTGCGACATTTGGATTTGTTCACGAATGATGCATGAAGCACAGGTGACTCACCTTTAGTGTTCGTCCAAAAGCACGTATGACGTTCAGTCCTTTAGTTAAACGTGCGTTTGCATTCGTTTCTGTAGCGGTCGGGTTAGGTCCGAGTTCTGGGACGATGACTGTGAGTAGTGGGACGAAGACGACACCGAGGCTTTGCTAGCTTTGTCGAACTGCACGTATCCGTCCTGCTTGCTGTAGCTGCTGACGCTGCTGTCGCACTGCGTGTCCTGGAACGAGCTGGAATCACTGAGCGATCCCCTCTGAAACTCACGTTCGCACAACTCGATGGAGCTGCTGCCCATTCCCAGAACGAAACGCTGACTGTAGTCATATAGGCGGTTGGGACCGGCGCCCAGTGTGTTGTAAATGTTGGTGTAAGACATGCCGGTGGGGACGCGGTGTTTTCCGAGGGTTGCTGTGGCGGGGTTTCGGACCTCTGTGTTCTGGTTGGCTGTCAGGGATATGGTCGGGGTCGGCTGTTCTTTGAAGGTGTTCACACTGTAATATCCGTTGGTTGGATCCTAATAGAAATACATAAATACATTTCATCAATCATTGAATTATTCGCACATTTTTTATGCAAATGAGCCATAGGTAAAAGAGTGACCATGTATATGTAAATGATGCCAGCCCTATAGTAAGGATTAGAAGCCTGCATACACTGAAAAAAATGATACTAAATTTTTTTTAAGGAAAGTGGGTTGCAAACAATTGACTTTAGCTACATTTAAATAAAAAAGTTGAAAGTTAGTCAACTAAATTTGTTTATTTAAATGTAGCAAAAATAAATTGATTGCAACCACTTACCTTAAAATTTCAAAAAATCTTTTTTTCCCAGTGTATCTGCCAGGTAATTGTGACTTTTTCTCTCACAATTCAGTTTTTTTCTTACAATTCTGAGAAAAATAAAGTATGAAAGGCAAGATATACATTTACAATTAAGGGAAAAAGTCTTAATTGCGAGCTATAACTTGCAATAGAAGAAAAGTCTGAATTGTGAGATATATAACAAAGAAATAAAGTTTTTTTTCAACCTCAAAAAAAAAGTAATAGTGACTTTTAAACTTGCAATTCTGAGGTTAAAACTCCCAATCCTTACTTTTCTCATAAATGCAAGAAAAAAGTCAGAATTTCTTTCTGCAAGGGAATAAAAAAAAAAGAAAGTGCAACTTTTTATCTTGCAATTCTGAGTTTATACCTCAAAATACCTCAAGAAAATCTGAATTGCGAGAAAAAAAGTCAGAATTTTGAGATTGAACTTGAAATTAGCACGCTTGAAAAGAAGAAAAGAAAAAAATGTTGCACAAGGTAATTGTGACTTTTAATCTTATAATTCTGAGTTAAAAAAAAAAGTCTGAATTGTGAGATAAGAAATCACAATTACCTTTTCTATTATGTGAGGGAAATCAGACAAAACAGGCTTTTAGCACTGAAATGCCACGCTAAATAAACCATTTAATGAATTCTCGCCCCAAAGTAGTCAATGAATCATTAACACATCAAATGAATCGCTTTCTCTTTTTGTTTTTCTCATTGTTTTTGTAGGCATTTCGCTGGATGTTTCCATGAAGCTTGTCATCAAATTAATCTATTTATCCAAAGTCTGTTAGCACAATTATTCATTTTAACAAGCAATTATTTATATATTACAGGACTTTTACAGTATATACTTTCAACTTGAAATCAAAGCAAAATGAGGGAAAGAGTAAAAAGAAACTGTAATGTTCCTCTCATGTATTTGTAAGCTGTAAAAAGCCAAGGTCAAGTTCAGCTCACACTAATTATAGGCAGCGTGACGTGGAAATTAGGGAACAGACTGATAACTGTCCCACACTAAGAAGATTACATGGTTTAGTGGTGTGAAACAGTCATCTCCAGCATAAACAGTCAAATCCTGTTATCAGCTAATTAAATGGGCCTTGACGATTCATGTCGGCATTAAATATGCGAAATAATCTCTCTCCATAAAATTCACTCACATTTTAATTTTGGCCAGTTTCTATATAGATAACATATATCTCTCGCTCTCTCTTTTTAATCCTAGTGGTCTTGTGGGAATGCTGAGGTGAAATAATCAATAATTGACTTTCAATGCTGTCAGTCAAGGCCGAACATCTCTGAATCTCGACTGAGGGCCAATGGCTTAATCATACTGGATGGAATGGAATATTTGAAGACTGAGAGATGATGATGCCATGTTTTGCCATGGAGAGATTGTTAAAGCAGGTGAAAACAAGATGATCAACTCGATTTTTACATTTTCTGAAGAAAATCTGACTGGTGCCAGTGCAAAACTCAAAGCAACTGGACTGAGCCTGTTTCCAAGTCGCTATGATATTCTAGTTTGTAAACAGCACTCGTATTTAGTTCTCTCGCACAAGTTTTACATTTACCTGAGAAAGGTAAATGTAAATTTGCATTCTCTCAAGAAACTTGGTTCTCTTTGCAAAAGTTGTGTGTTCCCTCTAAAAATGGTGTGTTCGCTTTGCAGATGTTTTGCGTTTCCCTGATAAATGTTGCATTCTGTTCACAAAAGTTTTGCATTCCCTTAAAGGCACAAAATGTAAGATTTTTTTATTAAAATATCCAAAAACCACTAGAACAGTGCTATATATTTTGCCGACTTGTGTACTTACATTATCCCAAATGTTTCGAAGAATGTTTAAATCTAGAGAAATAAGTAATTTTAACTAGTGACACGGAGCGTGCCTATAGTGTTATTGTGTCGCCTGCCAATGACGTCATAACCCCTCGATTTCCGGTTTTGTTTTGTAGAAAACATGGAAACACCAAAGACGCTTTAATATGTTGTGCGCGTTTTAATAGACCGGTGACGACCACACAGAGTGGCATTATAACAGAACGTTCAAATGTATCTAGTATGATAAAACAGCACTGCTTTTTCCCCCCACATACACACGACCGGAAGGAGCAGAAGCGGTCGACTGTGGCATAATAAAAGCTCCGCTGCTTTCGAGCCATGTGTCATGCTCGTTCAGCGGCCTTGTTTCGCTTCGACGGCTTTCAGCCTCACTCTGCTTCATTCTACTATGTTAACAAATCATTAGCTCATCCATGAACATGATTTCTGCCCGAGTCCCGTCGGACTGCATCGGCTGTGAGGATGAAGACCACAACTCCCATGATTCCACACTCAGTCACAGCGTCATCAAACTACGCCTTTGTTTCTTTGTTTATTTTGAATACGCGCCCTCTAGCGGCGAAAATTACATATTGTGCTTTTAAGTAACTTTGCGTTCCTTTTGCAAAAGTTTTGTGTTCCCCTGAGAAACTTTGCGTTCTCTTTGCTAAAGTTTTGTTCCCCTGAGAAACTTTGCGTTCTCTTTGCTAAAGTTTTGTGTTCCCCTGAGAAACTTTGCGTTCTCTTTGCTAAAGTTTTGTGTTCCCCTGAGAAACTTTGCGTTCTCTTTGCTAAAGTTTTGTATTCCCATGAGAAACTTTGCGTTCTCTTTGCTAAAGTTTTGTATTCCCATGAGAAACTTTGCATTCTCTTCGGAAAAGTTCTTTATTTCCCTAAGAAACTGTCATCTTTTTGCAAAAGTTCCTACAAGCAACAGTGTGTTCAGCAAGCCCACGATTCACCATTTATGTACTGTAAATTCAACGAGTTACATGCATACGTTTAATATTGATGGTAAAGAATAAAAGAAAGAAATTCATAAATCTCTGGCGCAAAGTCTAAAATCCTAAAAACCCTTGGGTCATTTTTTTTTTCTTCTAAATGATGTAGGTTAGTTTTACTGTTGCAAGACAATCCATTTATAATATAGTATCTCAAAATATTATTTTTATTGTAAGTCATACTTATCTAAAGGAAAGTAGATGTTGTTTTATCTTTGATAAATTTGTTCCTCTCTGTAAATGCGACTCAGTAGGCAGTCACAAAGCAAAGTTTCCATTTCTGGTTAGTTACGCTTGCCTTAGCAAATATGACTTTTGAAGGATGCTTTGTCTTAAATGTGCAATTTGCAAAGATCCTAACAAGTCCTTGAAATATTGAGCTTTTGAAATGGTCTGAAAGGCTGAAAAGTTCCAGACTGAAGTCTAGCCAAACAGCATTCATTAAACGAATTAGCATGCACATTCTACCAAATGCCCCAGTACTTCTCAATTACCAGAGGGTATAATGAAAACTTGGGCTCTGGAGATCTGACATGCAGTCAGTCAGTATGACAACACGTTCATTTGTGAACATTTCTATAATGGACCCTTGTAAAGAAAAAGAACATGGCAAGGAATTCTGAAAAAGTCAGAGAGCGAGAGTTCCCACAACTCTGCTTTATTAGATTCTGTGAGATTACGCGGCTGTTCTATTAAATCTGTTTTTTATGAGTATGATGGAGAAATGACTCTCTGGGGTTCTTTAATGGTGACAGATGTGAGTCCTGCAGAGTTCTCCCCCCTTCTCTCCATCCCTCTGTTCATCACCTTAATGTGCTGTAGCTCCCTCTCCTCCTCCTGCAGAACCTCCAACTGTTTCAACACCGACTCTTGCTGAAACTCGGATCGCTCCATCTAAAAGCCGAAAGAGAGAAAGTGAGATGATGCAGTAGACGTGTGCTGAAGCACCAGTGACTGGTATTAATTTCAGCCCGTAAGCATGTACACAAGAATTTCAGCATCCAGCAAGAACAGAAATTCCCTCAAAGCTCAGGTCTGATCCGAACCCGGTCAAAGTTCAAGGATGCTGCAGTGCTGCAGGGGAAGAGGCGAAGGAAGACTGTTCATGTTCACACTTAGGGTGTCACATTAGTGACATTTTGGGCAAAAAGTGGTCCAATGTATAACAGCTCACACTATGTTCACTTTAATACAGAGCAGTAATCTGTAGTTCAAATGACCAACTTGAAAATGATCAAAATCTGTTTGGGAAAGTTTTTCGCCGGATTCCTATTGGAATGACTCAATTTCACCCACAAAATTTCAAAGCAATGGTAAATGCGACTGTACCTTTACAGCAATAATGTGATCGGAATTTGTCAAATGTGACAGCACACTAAAGGCTGAGAAAAGCGTGGCTTTATGCAAATGAGCCGCAATTCTTCATGCAAAAGATTCAGCGACAACCAATAGTAGTGAAGACATGATCCTTCCTCTTTGAGATCTAGTCGATAGGCAGGCACATGATAAAATATGATATGTGGGAAAACGGTGTTGAAATTGACATCATTCTGAGTCATTTATAATCGTTCATCTTGCTTGTGATTTGGTGTATTATGCACTGCTATAATTTATATGCAAACACTTCCGCTTCCGCATTCCACTTTGTTCACTTCCAGAACAAATAGTAGGAAAAACATTACTTTTCAAAATAGAATTCAGTCTTATTTTTATTGGCAATGCATCTCATTTGTGAGCAGTTGCATAGTAATGTGAGGGCATCTAGGGAACATCTACTAGCAACCAGCATTACAGCAACAAAAAATGAGGCAAACAACAGCAAGATACACTATCATATCTTGCATCTTCAAGATGAAATGTCTGAATGTACTCAAACTCATCTAGCTTGACTTTGATACTCTATAGGAGCCAATTTACACTTGCAGTCAGAGCTGTTAACATCAGATTATCCGAGACGGATGCTTAAACCAGATGTAAAGGAAGTCAGAGAGAAGAGTGAAGAGGGGGGGTTTGGAGTGCCAACTCACCATCATTTGCTTCATGTTGCCGTGGTCTTCCGGTTCTCTGGCTGCGTTATGGTCCTTATGGACAATCTCCACTCGGATGTCGTTTTTAGCAGATACAACCCCTTTGAGATCTGGCGGAAATCGTTCTGATTAGCCACGGTGATGCGAACCACACTACATCCTACAGCTTCCGCTGAGCTTTGACATGATTCTGAATATCCCTTCACACACTCGTGAACATGCAGCAATCACTCGTGAACAACATGCATGTCTATATTTTCCCAGAACCTGGCCGCTAAGAGGTGATAGAAGGGCTTACTTTCACTTTTTAACGTGCCGGAGAGCTCTCGCTGCCGAGAGGAGAGGGACACTGGGAGTGATGACATCACCAGGTGCATGTCCTCTGTGGTGCACGGTCACAGCATGCGAAGAAAGAAATATCACTTGTTAAAAAATGAGGTCTTTACAGTCCTGGCCAGATAAAGTCAGGCTGCTGTTGGGAAGGAGCAGGAGCTCACCGCTAATGGAGGCAATTTGCGAAAGGCAAGATAAGACAATAAAGACCTCAGATAGACTAAGACGTGAGATGCAGGTGTGCTCTTATCACTGTGTGGTACAGTGCTGGGGAAGCTACTTGGAAAATGCGGCTTGCTGAGCTACAGGTACCTTGAAGTAGTTAAACTACTGTCAACTACTGTCTCCCTTTTGAACACATGTACACCGCCATTCAAAAGTTTGGAATCAGTAAGATTTGTAATGTTTTTTAATGGAGTAGGTTATGCTTATCAAAGCTGTATTTATTTGATCAAAAATACAGAAAAAACATTTGTTGTGAAATATTATTGCAATTTCTAATATTGGTTTCTTATATTAATATACTTTAAAATATAATTTATTTCTGTGACACAGCGCTTAATTTTCATCAGCTATTACTGCAGTCTTCAGTGTCACATAATCCTTCAGAAATCATTCTAATATTCTGATTTATTATCAGTGTTGAAACAGATGTGTTGCTTAATATTTTTTGGGACCTGTGATACTTTTTTTCTTTGCATTTATTTAAAATAGAAATCTTTTCTAACAATACAAGTCTTTACTGTCCCTTTTATCCATTTAACACATCCTTGCAGAATAAAAGTATTAATTTGCAGAATTAAAAGTATTAAAAGAAAAGAAAGAAAAAATGTACTAACCCCAAACTTTTAAACTGTAGTGTATATTGTTAGAAAATATTTATATTTTGAACAAATGCTGTTCTTTTAAACTTTTTATTTATCAAAGAATCCTGAAAAAAATCACAGGTCCCAAAAAATATTAAGCAAAACAACTGTTTCCAACACTGATTTTAAATCAGCATATATTTGAATGATTTCTGAAGGATCATGTGACACTGAAGACTGGAGTAAATGATGTGAAAAATCAGCTTTGATATCACAGGAATGAATTACATTTTAAAAATACAAAAATTGAAACAATATTATAATATTTAAATAATAATATTTTATGTTTTTACTGTATTTGTGGCCAAACAAATGCAGTCTTGGAAGCATTAAGAGACTTCTTGTCAAAACATAAAAAAAATCTCACTGACCTCAAAAGTTAGAACAATATGGGTGTATATAGTATATATAGGTAGTAGTATATACATGTGCCAACATTTTATTTAATTCTTTGGTTAAAAATCAGATCGATATTTCTATAGCAAAATACAAGTGGATCTCAGTTATGGTGATGTTTGACTATTACACAAACTATTTAAAACTAAAAGACTACATTATTAGACAACTAAATAAAAAACAGTGAATAAATGGCAAAAAATCTGTTTGTAATAAGTATTAATTATATTTTATTATATTTATTTCAGACTTTCCTGTAAGGCTTTGTACAATACAATCCAAAAATTATGTAGTGTTTTGTCATACTACAATGCTAATTGTTGAAAAAACAACTTATTATTGGAAAACAGCACTAATTTGACAACATCCGAGTTGCCGTCATGCTACATAAAAAAAAGTGGTTAAGCGGCGCTCCTTTTAATTAGCTATACTCCAACACTTTTGTGCATGTGTGGATAAAGTCGTGCTACATGGTGCAACACAGCGTCACAAGCTGAGTCTAAAAACGGGGGGTGTCTCAGTGGACGTGTGGTGCGAGTCGCCTCTGTGTTTCTGTCTCTGTTGAAACAACGAGCGCACTTACTCCTCTGCAGTCGAGCGCAGCAGAAAGCCCCCAGGGTCCCAATGAGGACGATGAGAGCCAGGAAAGCTCCCACTGCAACCCCGATGATGACGGCCAAGCGCAAAGACCCTGAGGAGAACACAGAACCGCTGGGATCATCAGACAACCAGTGACAGAACGTAGAAGTGAAGCAACGTGCACAGTCCAGATCAGGAGTCTGTTTGTCACTTGAGGAGACATAATGAACAGTCTTCCATTAAGTCCTATGGGAATGAGCTGACCTCTTTGAATAACTCAGCTCGGCACCTTGGGAGTCGGCTTTACTAGAGGAAAATGGGCCAGTATTTGAATAAAAAATACCATCTAATTTCATTTAAATATTTCAAAGAAATCATAAAGGCGAGTAAAAAGGATTAAGGGCTGTTTAAACTAGATTACAAATGGAAGTTCTGAATATGTCAGAATTCCATTAAGGAAATCCACAGATTTAAGTAGGTGACATTTACCTGAATAAACAGACTTTGATCCAGTCTTTGCCCTAATGCTCTGAAAATCCAGTCGGGGTACTTAATCACTGCGAGACGTGAGTAAAACACACTCACACACACTCGAGGCACCATGTCCTAACCAGACCCAACACGACACACAATAAAAGCTATCTTTTCCAAGTTAATCAGAATTTTTATCCTCAAAAGATCTTAAAAGGAAACATGAACGTTAAAACTGTGAACTCAATGTGAACGAACATCTTCGTATTTCACGACAAAGATTGCATCAGTCACTCAGTATGTACTTTTAATAATATTAAAATGGTTTAACATTAATGAATTAGATTAGCGAGCGCGGCGACAGCCCGCCCATGCTCTCTCCTGATTGATTTTCGAATAATTCCGTCACGTCTCTTAGCTGTCACGGCTGGTCCGAACAGACAAATTGCTTGTGGCTGGAATCTAAATCTGTTGCAGTGCGGTTGGTTAGGATGCAGTGTAACTTGATTGTTACCTTGCTCTTTAAGGCGAATGATCTCCGTGTCAGAGCCGAAACTGTTCCATGCAGTGCAGTTGTAGATGGTTTGGAAGTCAGCAGGAACGATGTTGCTCATGGTGAGGGTGGAGATGACACCATCCTCTGTGCTCACGGTCTCCACGGTATAACGGCCCGATGTTCCTGACTCTAGCACTGTCTCTTTCCATGACCATGCCTGCATAAAATATAAGCATAAACAATAAGTAAATAATGGGGGAGGGGGATTACTTACTATTGCAAAGTTCAGGAACACAAGTAAAGCAACTCAGTGCTGTTTTGCTATTATGACATTCTCTGTTTTTCTAAAGTCGAACCACAAGCACAGCACGTCAGGTGGATTAATGCACTTTTTTAGTTCAGACAGGCCTAGGCTGAAAAAATGCTTTTACGGTTCAGTCCATTCAGCCTCTTCCCAGCATGCATCGGGACATGAATAATTAATACGGTTGCACTGTCTGACGGTTTGCCAATTTGATTTACACTCGTTGTCCTGTGATGTCAAGAGGAGTTTGTTCCTCTATTTAAAGTGATTGATCGTTTCATATACCAAGTGTTGAAGGTCTGTGTGTGGTGGTATTTCACAAGAGTGAAATTTTCACCTTGTGAGTGATCATGTGCTGTTGTCAATAGTTTAGGACAATGAGCACTTTAGTCTCCATAACTTTCATTTCCCTTAGAAAACACGAGATAGGGCATATAATTAAATTAACAATTTGTATCCATGTAAATACAGGAAACAATTTCCACTGAACTCTTCTTTGAGCTGCTTGCTGTAATTATGTGAGGTAAAATTACAGCAGAAGTCATGGCAACTTGACATTTTAAGTTCAATCAAGACATTTAATTTAAAATGAAACATTTTTTATTAAAGTTTTATGTATAGTTTTTTTTTACAGTCCACACATCTAGAAATTAGACACACACCCACACATACAGTGTGTGAACCAGAGTAATATAAAACCAGACACACACACGATAAATCCTTTTTAAAAGATCTTCAATGCTTTAAAAGGTCTGTTTAATGCATTGAAGTCTAAAAGCATTAAACCCCATTCATGGAGCCATATTTTGCACCTCTTAGTTGTTTATCACCTAAATAGACAGACAGACAGTAGTCTTGAGTAGCCAGACTCCGGACTAGTTTTGTTCACTTAAATCTGGCTCAGAACTGACCATTTAGACCAAAAGGAACCATGTGACCAACATGTAAAGTGACCAACAACGGTTCATTTTTAACATTTAGAAACAGATAAATATAAAATGAGACAATTTTTTAGAACAAACCTGATTTTACAATGACATTATTACACCATCATTTAAAAGTCTGGGTTCGGTAAGATTTAAAAAAAAAAAATGCTTTTGAAAGAAGTTTCTCATGCTCACCAGGGCTGCATTTATTTGATCAAAAATACAGTACAAACAGTATTATTGTGAAATCTTACAAAAAACTAAATGAACAGCAACACCCTAGCAACCGACCCGGGTACCTTATCAACCGCATAGCTACACCCTAGCAAATGCCCTGGGTAGCCTAGCAACCACCTTAACAACCACCCCAGTTAGCCTAGCAACCATCATAGCAACCACTCCAAGTACCATAGCAACCACCTAGAATACCCTAGCAACCACTCTGAGGTCCTTAGCATCTATCTATCTATCTATCTATCTATCTATCTATCTATCTATCTATCTATCTATCTATCTATCTATCTATCTATCTATCTCTGACAGACTGTATTGCCTTCAAAACATTCAAATGTCAAGCTTTTAAAACCATTTTAAACTTCTAAATATTTCAGACTGAAAACCATCAAACTTAAAACTCTTTTAAACTTTTAAAACTTTTTTCAAAATTTCTTGTCCGGCTTTCTCAAGCCATCTTAAAGTTAGTCTTGACGGACTTTTTAATTTAATAATTTTAAAATGTAATTTATTCCTGTGATGACAAGGCTTGTCAGCATTCATTACTCCACTCTTCAGTGTCACATGACATTTTTCAAGGATCATTCTAATATGCTGATTGCTGCACAAGAAACATTCATTATTATTAAGTTTAAGAACAGTTGTTTCATTAATATTTGTGGAAACCATCATAGTTTTTAGGATTCTTTGATGAATAGAAAAGATCAACGTTATTTGAAATATAAACCTTTTTTTAAGAATATTAATGTCTTTACTGTCCCTTTTAATCAATCAATGGCCACCTATAATTTCTTAAAAATCTACTCACCCCAAACGTTATTGGGTAGACGTATACAATAGTATTATTATTATTTTAATAATATGATTTAAGTAAATAAAACATTAAATATAGATTGTATATACGACATGATGAAGAAATATCTGACACTAAATATATGACAAGGGATTAATAAAAAACAAAGCTGAATGCCATACATACAGTACATATTATTATAAAATATGATATTATGAATTTTTATAAACATTATACAATATTATAATATATTTATAAAATAATTCTATCCAACTAAATGGAAATGAAATATTGATTTGAATATCACTGACGTGATTCAGAAATAAATGATCACAGAATACAGGTAGCTGGATGGATAGATAGAACTCACAATGCGGTCTGGAGGAGGGGTGCTGCGGATGAAACACTTGATCTGGCCCTTCTCCCCGTACAGAGCCTGCTGCGTCTGTGTGCTGGAGATGGTAGGAGGCCCTGAAACAAACAACAGACTGTCAAGCTTCCTGTCTGACAGCTGAACCGCCTGCACACCACATCAGCACACATCCTTCCTGAGAACAGAGATGACAGGACATACGCTTCTGTTTTCATGATCTCCAATCTGGTTTTGATGATCTTCTCTCTTAAGATGAGGTGGAAGAGTAAAGAATCAGGGACAACCTTTTGCATGCGGTATTCCACTGCTTCTTAGTCATTGACCGCTCACAATTAAGTTTACAACCAGCCAGCGAGTATTGAAATCAAGTCATTGACATTCTTTGCAGCACAAACATGCTTCCATTCTATGTAAATTAGACTCATTATAGACCAATTATAGGTTTGTAAACATTCAGGATGCGCGCGCATCATGGTTGCAGAAAACCCAGGAAAAAAGATAGCCTTTACAGCTAGAGAATTACACGGATACGGTACAAAATAGTTAGGTTTAAAAAGATTATAAATTATATTGATTAGATGTCATTTTCAAAATGTTCTCTGCATATTACAAGAGCTTGTCACCCAGTGATAAGCACTGTTATTCAACGAAATTGACGTTAGAGAGTGGGATAGTCTTACAGATCCGAAACAGGGATGACGTTTGTTGTGGGCGGAGCCTATCTGGAGGCAGAAAATTACGGTTTTCAAGTGGCAGTCTATGGAGCAGTACTAAAAGATGAAAAAAAAAGCCATGTGATTATATTTCAAAATTCGGACTTTATTCTCGCAATTCCGAGATTATATCGCACAATGTAAAAACAACTCATCGTTCTCTCTTTTCCCCTCGGCTCTTCTGGCTTTTTTTCCCTCAGATTTGACAAACTCACAATTTTTGAGTTAAGTCGAGTTATAAAGTCTGAATTAGGAGATTTAAACTTGCATTTGCGAGAAAAAAATTCACAGAATTGTGAGATAAAATAAATAAATGTTATGTAAAAATGTTAATAGTAAGGTTTAAATAATATTTCATGCTGTAACTGTAGGGCTAATACAATACGTCCCCTATGAACAGCATATGTGAATATTATGTAGACCTATTGTTTAAATTGAATTTATGCTTTAAAAGTAGAGTAATCATAGCAGTTTTCATCCATAGTATGTCCATTTAAATGTCTGCGTTTAGCTTCAAATGGCGTCTTTGACGACAGTATTCTATAAAAATTATTTGCATTTCGATCTTGACATCAAAAGGCACAAAAATAATTTTTACTTTTATTCCATGGATTTGACCCATTTATCTCCACTTGTTCCCAGTGTTTTTCTGCAACCACTATGCGCGCGCAGCTGCAAGTGACGTAACTGTGACGTCTACTCTGAATTGGTCTATAGATTGTGCCTTAGTCAAAAAACTGCACAATTTTCCTCATTACAGTAAACGCAATTTCCTTAATTTAGCCTTAATTCAACAAATAATGGAAAAGGGCGTTATGACCAGGCACACATCCAAGAAAAAGCAGATTCGGGTGTCTCAATTGTGAGATTTTGTCACCGCATTCACAACCTGATTTGTAAATTTCATTCAGGGAATCAGGCACTTAAACAAAAAGGGAGTATGTGCAAATGAATGCCCAAATAGAGCAGCCATCAACAAACACTTGACACTTTTCTGTTTTGTACTGTGATTTGTGTGAAACGGATTAAAGGAAAAAAAGGGTGTGGCTTAAGTGGACTAAATGATTGGAGAAGTCTGATGTTTCACAGAAAGATCATGATGAATTTATTACAATCACAGTTTTCTACGTCAAATGACGTTAATTGATGGACTGGAGTCGTGTAGATCACTTGTGTTTTTATCAGCTGTTTGGATTCTGATCCATTGGACAGCAAGAGATGTAATGCTAAATTTCTCAAAATCAGTTTTCAATGAAGAAACAAACTCATCTACATATTGGATGGCCTGATGTTGAGTAATTTTCAACCAACCATTCTTTAAAAAAAATATAAGATATTATATTAGATAAATATAAAACATATAATTTTTAAAAATTAAAGATATGCATGGATGAATCATTCACAATATGATCAATAGAATTTATTTAGTAAAGATAGATTTAGTAAAGATTTTCATTCCATTTAATACCGACTTCAACTTTTTCTTCATCATAGCTACATTTTTTTTCCCACAAATGCACCAAAGAGAGCTAAGGAGGGCGTTAAGATTTGTTATTCAACTTAAATTTCGGTCTGTTCCTCACTCAAAACTATCATATAACTTCAGAAGATTTGAACATGGATTGTATGGACCACTTTTATGGTGCTTTTTTGCCATTTTGGAGCTTGAAAGTTCCAGTGCTCATTATATTGAAAAGTGGCAAGATATTCTCCAACAATTTAAATGTTGTGCTCCACTGAAGAAAGGCATATGAGGTTGGAATGACACGAGGGTGAGTAAATAATGACTGAATTCTCGTTTTTGGATGAGCTAGTCATTTAACTCTTCCCACTGCATCTTATTTAACAAAACTGGAAATAATGCTTAGAGTAAACTTCATCATTTCATAAATAATTAAAAGTGAAAGAAAAGGAGGAGATTAAATCATAATAAATACAATCATAACTTTTCCATTTCTCCTTCCGCAGCAGATTGAGGTCCATTATGTGTGTCTATACGAAAACAGATTTTCATTTTAATTGGAATTCGGGTGTCTCAGTGCGCGAGTACTATCCCATCAATTACAGATCCCAGCAGCGTGCAGGAGTCTTCTGTACACCGAAGCACTGTCTCTCTAGAGAGAGCGAGACAATGCTTTCGCTTTCCCCGGCACCCTCTTAATCACACGCACGCTCAAAGGCTGCAGTCGGGCAGAGGGGTGGGACGCCTTTTCCGTGCTCTTCCAGTGGCAGTCTGTTCAGATCGTGTCCTCTGGGGGAGCCAAACAAATCTGACAGGGGATCATGGCCATAAATGAGGGCTGTAATTAAACAGCTTTATCTCTCAGGCTCAGATGGGAAACGAGCAGAGAAAGGAGAGAGAGCGGGATGTGAGACCGAACCGCATGAGGAAGGTGCAGTCACACGTCTCGCTCTGTGCCTGGCTCTTGGCGATGCTCTGCTTGTACGGTGGGAGAACGGAAGGCCTGCTCATCTATTCCAACTGACTCACTTCTCATGGAGGGACATAGCGTATAAATAAAAAAAACAATAAATGACTGTTTAAAAATTTAATTGATGGTCAAGAATACATATTAATTACTACAATAAATGAACATAAATGCATTAAATATATTAAAATTAGTAATCATAAAAATTAATTCAACATACAAGCAATAAAAAGTAAGTAATGGAAAAATCTTACAGCATATATTGAGGGGTCAAAAAAGTTGAAAACCACTGCAATAAAAGCTGTAGCTGGGTCGCATTTGGTTGCATTCTATTTTGTGATTTAACAATGACCTCTCTTGTATGGTGCTACAAACATTATCATTTATCCTTTCTTCACTTTCGGCTTCTCGCAAGTAAAAAAAAAATCATCTAATGGGTGGACAGAAAGCAGCAGAAGTTAGTGGGGCGGCAGGGAGCTGTTCAGAAAATGTTACGGGTGGTTCTCGGACACAATTTGTTGTCAATGAGCATGAAAAATATCTTAGAATGGTCACAAACTTCATTCAACAACACTTCAATAACAGAAATTGAATTCTGAGTTGTTAATGAGTGTTTATTTTGCTGTTGATTTTAAAGAGACCGAACTGAGGTTAAAAATCATTGTTAAATTCACCCTCTAGCAGACAGCAATCTGATCTTTTCGTTTTTAACTTCACTATGAAAGCCAAGCCTGAACCAGAAGCCATGATGCATTAGAGCAGAGTGTTTTGTTTCTTTGGATTTTTTGGAGATTAAGGTGTAGAAATTGGAGTACATTTTGAATAAGTTTAAAAGCACCTTTTTTTCTCAAATGAGGGTCACAAGCAGCATAGTGATTGCAGTGATATCGATCTGTTTCCATCAGGCGTCTCATTCATGCACATCTTTAAGGGGTCTGGTTATCAAGGATACAAAATCGTCTGTTTGTCAAAGAGATGCTCTTACAGCCTAATGGACGCTAATGTGGTTATTCATTAATGATCTATTATAATATCAGTAATCATATTTCCCGTTCATCATCTGCCTAATCCATCTAATTTCTGGTATTTAAGCACTAATGTGTCTCCTGTTTATTAGCATATGGCTGCACATTTCTTAAAGAGACAGAAAATGAAAGTGCTCTCATTTACTCACTCTCATGTCATTCCAAACCTGTATGACTTTCTTTCTTCTGTAGAATGTACAATTTGATATTCTGAAGAACGCCCTTGGATTTTGGAGTAAATAATGACAGAATATTCAAGTTGAGCTGTACTGTAACGGTATAATGCCAAATAAAATTCTGTCATTTACTTACCCTTGGAACCTGATTAAACTAAAGCAAGCACAAAAATCAAATGGCTTGATAATCACAGATGAACTGGTGTCCAAAACTTGGTGTTGCTGCATTATTACCATATTCACTAAACAAAAGGTCCTAAACAAAAGGTCATCAAGAACTATCTCTGAAATTGAGGTGACTGAGCTACGTTGTCATATAGACCATAACTTTTAGGATTCTTGATTTGCATCAGGAACAGAACTTCATTTACATTATGGGCGGTTTTACAGAGTGCATAAAATATTTGGGTTTTAAATGTTCAATCTGACTGAATTCAAAGTATTTGTCAGTGCTAGATTGTGATAAAGACCTCAAGAGTGACCTTACACCCTTCATGTCATTCCAAACCTGTATTACTTTGCTTCTGTGGAACACAAAAGGCAATGTTTGGAATGTATATGCTACTTTTTCCAGTACATTTTAAAAAGTGATGATTGCTTTTCAAGTTTCAAAAAAGGCCATTAAAGTACACTGCTCTGCATCTAATTTGCTAAATAATATTCAATACTTGTTTCTTACTAATTTTGGGGTGCTGATTCCAAAATTTGTGTCTGTTTTACTCAAGCATGTCATACTCTCTCACAAAAAATAATATGCACTTCATAGCAAATTTGCTTTAGACAACCAACTGCTTGTAAGGTAAAGAAGGCTTGTAATATCACCAGAAATACCCCCACAAAGACTGATTTCGGTGACTTCGATGTCATTTTTGGAGTGTCTATGACATTTTCGGAGCTTAACATCCTTCAGACATCTCCTTTGAGTTTCAATAAAAGACACAAAGTAATACAGGCCTGAAACAGCATGAGAGTGCATAATTGATGACAGAATTTTCATTTTTTGGCTGAACTGTTCCTTTAAGACTGGATTAGACACAAGGACCCAAGGAGGCCCACAGTCACACACGCCGACCCAGATCTCAACCTTGTAACATCACAAGAGGAAAAACAGCAAAGATTAAGAATTCATAGAGCGTTGAACAGGCTTATTGCCTCATAGGAGCAAGCTGGTGTTATTGCAAAGCCCTTAGGACTTAAAAGTTTCCATCAAAACAAATGGATAAAGCATACAAAGCTCCATAACACTTTTTCATGAGCTCCTCTGGAGAGAGAATAACCAATAAAATGACGCCTACAGCAAGACAAAGCAAAACAACCAAAACACATATGTATATGGCCTTTGCTAGTACAGTATTCGAGCTGCCCAGAATGGCCCGTGATCTTTTTTTTTTTTAAATTACATTTAAAGGAAAGACACTTCTTGAAGCGTGGGGTTAATCAATATGCCCGTATTGATTCAGAAACCTGGTAGAGTCCTTAAAGCAAATCACATGGCCTCATGTGCCCGAGTCTCTCATCTATTGACGAGTGAGAAGAAATGATGAGAGCGATTCAAGATCATCTCTCCTGATTACGGCACCCATATCTCTGAGGGTCATAGAACATGTCTCGGTTATTGCAAAGCTAAACAGTGTAGAAAACATTCCATTTAGCCTGAGTGAAATGTGGCCTGATCCTGTTTTTGAGAGCCTCTTCCAGCTCTTGCGAGTCAAAGCAATCAAAAGCCAAAGCAAATAAAAATTCGCTGAGGGGTCTTGATCAGACCGACAGACTGAATACAAACAAAACATTAAAAATATTTACCATTGACAGTAAGCGTGACCTCCTTCTCTCCCACTCCCACTCGCGGAACCACAGCTCGACATACATATTTCCCAGCATCCTCCTGTCTCACTGCCTTCAGTGTCAAGGTGTTCTCGTTGCTTAGCACCTGCAAGGTAGCAGATGTTTGAAAAAAAAACAACGCCAAGGTCTAAACTTCGTAGACATCATTAAAAAGTTTTATTTTACTCGTCTTTTTTTTTTTAAGTAAATACATGAAGCAGAACTGCATCTATAATTAACCATTACTGTAGTCACAAATACAGCTTCTTTCTTGAGTTTTGACTTCATCTTGACGTCAGTTGCACGATCCTAACAGATGACGACCCAAACAAACACAATGCGCTCTACTGAGGGTCCATTAGCCCTTGAAACTCAACTGTCACAGCTGTTATCATCATCAAAAACAGATCAGTCATGTGTGTGTGCCTGATACATTCATCATGCCCAGATGGAGAGCTCAATAAAATTCTATACGTCAGGGTCGTGTGCTATTCATAATTTAAGTGAGAGTGCAGTTTTAATTCCAGTAAAATTCCTAAATGCAGTAGAATTAAAGATTGTATTAATTTAAATTCAAAACTAAAATTTTTTTTAACTAGAATAGGTAAGTATTTGTTTTACAAAAAGTAATATATACATATATATACTGTATATACACACACTGTTGAAGTCAAAAGTTTACACACACCTTGCAGAATCTGCACCGTTTTCACACAAAAGATGTTTATATATAGTCCACAAGAGAAAATAATAGTTGAATTTATAAAATTTACCCCGTTCAAAAGTTTACATACACTTGATTCTTAATACTGTGTTGTTACCTAAATGATCCACAGCTATCTTTTTTGTTTAGTGATAGTTGTTCATGAGTCCCTTGTTTGTCCTTAAGCCTGCTGTTCTTCAGAAAAATCCTTCCACAAATTCTTTGGTTTTCCAGCATTTTTGTGTATTTCAACCCTTTCCAACAATGACTGTATTATTTTGAGATCCATCTTTTCACACTGAGGACAACTGAGGGACTCATATGCAACTATTACAGGAAGTTCAAACGCTCACTAATACTCCAGAAGGAAAACCTATGCATTAGGAACTTTTGAACAGAATGAAGATGTGTACATTTTTCTTATTTTGCCTAAATGTCATATTTATTTCCATTTAGTACTGCCCTTCAGAAACTTACAGGTTTCCCAGAAGACAAAATAAGTTACAATTACGTTACCGATCTCATAATTCCAAACGGGTATAATTCAACGGGTACTTATTTTCTCTTGTGGACTATATGTAAACATCTTTAATGAGAAAAATATTCAGGTCAGTACTAAATAAACTAAATAGGTTTATTTAGTTTATTTAGGTCAGTATTAAATAAACTAAATAACATGCATTTTGTATGATCCCTTTTATTTTGATAAAATAATTAACATTTTGCAGATTCTGCAAGGTGTATGTAAACTTTTGACTTTAACGTATATACTATGGTTCAACGAGGTCTTGTTTTGAAAGATTTGAAAAAAGTTAAAAACTTGAACTTAAAGGAATACTTCAGAATATATCAGCCTTTCAGAACGGTGGTTAATTTAAATAAAGCTGAAATATAAATATTAGATGAACATTTTTTGAACAAAAATTCTAAATGTTCAAAATGTTGCACCTGTCATGGTTTAATGAGATAACATGAAGCGGCCCGTGTTTAGCTGCATTGTAAATAAATGAGCTTGAGCCAATGAAAGTGAGACAATGTTTGCTCATCCCTGTTGCAAGTTTTATGAGCAGTGCAGAGCAAAGTACATACGACTCCATGGCCCCTTTTCATCCAGACAATGGTGAGCGAAGGGTTTCCAATCCAAGCGCAACTGAACACAGCATCAGATCCCCGATCCACCTGAAGGCTCTGGGGTTCAGAAGCCAGACGGGGCCCAACTACAACAAAAATACAAACACAAATTCATTCACTTTTGGTATATGCAAAAGAATATTCACAAACGAAATGACAAAACATCATTAAATGAATAATTTTTAATTAAACTATTCCTTTAAGATATCAAAATAAACTAAACATGTATCTATATGCAGCAGTTAGACTCACAGTAAACATCCACATTACGGCTGATGTTGGTGTTGCCCAGGGCATTGGTGACCTCACAGGATACTGGCTCGGTGAAGAAGGAATGATCAACCAGCACCTCATAAGTGTCTCCCGTTGCGTCTGTGATCATGCTTCCCCCCTTCGCCCATCTAATTATCCATCAGAGACAAAAACAGAGCAAGAAAATGAACAACCCTGATGGACGCTGCCAAGGCTTTTTTCCCCCAGATCTCATCTAAAGATCAAAGGCGACAAGAAAGGTATTTTTTCACAGGCAAATGACTGAGATCATGTCTTATTTGCATGGTGTACTGAAACAACAAAAGGATCCTTCAGAGTGTCTAACGTAATTTTCAGGACACCACGTGTTTTTTTTATTTGGGTCTTTTCATTTTCGTGCTGTCGGCAGGCCGTGTCTTCTTTGGTGGAAGAATAACAGGAACACATTAAGAGGTTTTTAGATGCTGCCTCTATCATTGGCACCCTTTGATGTTGCGGTCATTATAGTGAAATGTGAAGAGGAAAGTGAGAAACCAAGGACAACGCAAGCGAACGCTGCTGCTCTAGATTCAGATGAGAAGATCAAGCACTGAGCAGATAGACTTTTGTTTGCATCTGTGAAGTTAAAGTGGACAGTGTTACAGAAATAAACAGAATTTGGTATAATGAATGTACTCGAGACAACTGTGTTTGTTTTTATTTATTTATTTTATTTTATTTTATTTTATATTTGGTCTTTTTATCACTTTTATTGGCAGTTGACAGTGTAACAAAAATGGAATTGTTTTCTGCTGGACAAATTTTTTTTGCAATATTTTTTAAATAACTGAGGTGTCAAAGGCAAAGTATATCTTTATTATCATTATAATATCTTACCTAATAAGTGTATATACAGTATATTCGCAATTCTTTGCTAAATATAAAGTTCAAGAGAACAGCATTTGTCTGAACTGTAGTCTACACACACACCTAAGTTGTGATGTTCCCATGCAAAAATCAATAGAAAATAAGACATACATTGGTTGTCCTGACAGCAGCAATGTTTAAGGACATGCTCCTGCATTATATTTTAACTGCTGGTCCAATGGATGTCTTTTGCTCATTGTTTTGTCTGAGTCTCATGAAATCACAGTGCCATTTTTAAAATGACTTGTCAAATTAAAACTAGCTCTAAAAATGCATCTCAAGACGCATTCAGTTCCATTTCGCTGCGCTTCGCCTAGTTGCTTTGGAACGGAAGAATAGGTCCTTTGTGAATACCACCTCACTCATTCACACATCTGTTCTCACCAGCAGCTCTACATGTGCACTTCAATAGAACCAAGCCTACACTGCCTACATGCACACCAAGGCTCAATGTGTTTGTGTGCTGACCCTCAAACTTCCTTTTGCACAGAGCTTCCTCTGGGCTCCTTTGGAGACAGCAGCCTCCATGTGAACTCAAACACATGAGAGAGATCCACACTCAAGACAGGGCTGGTGGTTTCTCCTGTCAGTCTCAGGAGGAAACAGTCTGACCAACTAAAAATATGACAAGAACTGGAGAGAAAAACAAAAAGAGGCGAGGAGAAATTTTCTATCCGCAGAGATGGACAGATATCCTTTTCATTCAAATGTATGGGAATGTAAATGTGTAGCTAATCCAGTGGCAATTGATTAACCATCAAAAGCGTCTAACATGAAGAGATTACTCCGGATCACAGCAGGTCTCATCACGGATTCAAACGAACACCGGAAAAGGCTTATTACATCCTGTTAGGAAAATTCAATTTCATCAATTCCAATAGTGCCAATAGTCAGCGTAAGCCATTTATGAAATTATTTTAATCCTGTATTTGGTGCTAAAATAGGAAAAGTACTGTGAACAATTTCCATGGATCTTTGACATTTAAGTGATTAACTGTCTTACTTTAATTTAATCAAGACCCAGAGCAGTTTGAGAAATTACAGCATCCTCCTGCCAGGGAGACACTTTCTTTGGCTCAGACGAGGGCTGTATCTTGACATATTCAAAGATAAAAACATTGTGTTCTACGCAGAGCTGTGACAACTTGATCTCGGAAAGGGACATGAGAATAAAACCACAAATAAAACATCAGAAAAAGATGTCCAAACATCAGCCAGAAAGACAAACCGGGCTCTCAAGCCTTCACTATACACAGATCAATTCCATGTGTTTACTGCTTTCTTTACATAATTCAACAGCAATAGTATATGTATAAACCCTAGAATAAAAAATAATCCTCTAAAGGTGTAAGCCGATACAACACCCGAGGAAAAGAAATTGTTTGTTTTTTAAGATGCCACAGGAGGGCTGTCTGTGATCGGCCGCATTTCGAATGAAAACACTGGGTGGTACGAACCGTCTCCGCCAAAACAAGCAACCAGCCACGTGGACGCTGATGCCCACCGATGCTAAGCTGCAAAGTCACATGTTCACATCAAACGTTCGACACTCCCAACAGAGCGTCTTCCATTAGACACTTCAGAGGTGACAAATGAGGATAAGACAAGACAAATCACCTACGCCAGAACAAAGCCGCCAACACCAGCGCTGACTGAAAGCCCCTGGAGGGACACGAAGCACATACTTTATTCATGGGCAGAAAAGTGACATGTCTGACTCCATCCATTCACGCCCCACTTTTCCACTCTGAGAGTTCAAGAAGAAAACAAACAATTGTAGCCAGAATTAAAAGACGCGTTCTCTTTTGCTCTTTTCTATAGCAAGGTTGTGGCTACATTTTTTTGTGCACAGTGGCTTTTATTGAACTCTTTATGACGGCTTCACATTTCAAGGTGTTATTTGGTGGAGAGAAGTCTAGGTTTAGGATAAACGAAAGGCCACATCCTTTGAAAAGAAAGAGCGGAAGTCTTTATGCGATTTCACTGTCACTATGGATTTCACACACACTACATCACATACATATACACTGCATTACTGCGACAATGCGGTGCTTTCTCTACTGAGTCCAGCTCACTGGCATCACAAAAGGCAGTTACAGTACTCTCAGCAATTTTATATATGTAGTGATGCTTAAGCAATATCATATGAGCAAGACCATTACGATTTATTACAACAGTTCATTAAATAAAAAGTTAATTAAATTTACATTAGTTACAAATTGTTCATTACTCTTTCTATTTTTTTTGTTGCACAACTTTTGGTTTGTGTT
Organism: Sinocyclocheilus anophthalmus; assembly: GCA_018155175.1. Classification (NCBI taxonomy): domain Eukaryota; kingdom Metazoa; phylum Chordata; class Actinopteri; order Cypriniformes; family Cyprinidae; genus Sinocyclocheilus; species Sinocyclocheilus anophthalmus. Next base: position 29,187 of record JADLZN010007615.1, on the reverse strand, counting down.
GTTTGTGAAACTAGTTCCACAAAGCCACAACCGAATTAACGTGTGATCAAACGCGTGTTTTGAAACATGGAGGAATGATTAAGACGCATCACTTGTTTCATTCTTGAGAAAAGCTGTAGTTGGAACAGAAAGTTGGTAAATGTTGCAACCAATCACTTTTTTTTTTTAAAAGAGTTAACGGCCGGAATTATGAATCAGTGTTTGAATGAATCATTGACTGAATTATTAAATGACTCACTCATTAAGATTATCACTTATCGCCACCTACTGGTGTAGGTACCTAATAAATAGCATTTATATAAATATTAAATAATATTTGAATAGTAAATACTACATCTATTTAAAGGTGCTGTATGTAGGATTGACACCGAGTGGTTGAACTAGGTATTGCAGTCCAAATTCAAAATAGTGGAGAGGGTTTTTTTCACCCGGCCCATCCTCCTCAGACTGATGCACACGCAGATTGCCAGATTGACGACACCCACAGGAACGAGCACACATGACGATGAATTAAATGAAATACGCTGTGTTTTCCGCCAACTGGCAACCTGGAGTGCCGAAATACAATTGGGTAAACTGGCAGTGGGCGGGTTTCACAAACCAAAACAGAGACCGACATTCTGGCCCGGAACGCACATTTTCAAAGGAGAATAACTGACTGTAGCATTGTTTTTCAGATAAACAAGTATGTTAACTTAGCATGTTTCTTAAATATCTGCAAACATATTATGGTATTTTTATGCTTTAGTAGAGTCAAAAACTTACATACAGCACCTTTAATGTCAGGATATTTATATTCATATCATTTGTGGTGATATGGATAAATGTTATATCCATCACTTTTAAATTCTTGTTTAAAGTGGGGTTCAAAAGTCTGCATCTACACTGAAAATATGATTAAAAACACTGGATTTAAATGTGGGAGAAGTAGTGACTTACATGTTTTAAATATTATTCTGCACTATTTGTAGTTCCCCAATCAAATCAGGAAATATATGACATTGTTCATGATCTCCATTTTTACAAATAGTCAGAGATTTTCATTGAAACACTGATGTTTTGAAATCATCAGGTTCTACACCAAGAATCTAAAGGTTCAAGTCATTCAAATAGGACATACTTATTCATGTCCATTCTATTCACTCAAATTAAGCTTATAAAATAATTTGGAATGAAAAAATGGGTAAAATGCTACTTTTGCACCCCACTGTATTGGCATCAGCCATTGAAAAATCCATATGAGCCGATCACTAGTGGAGCTATGAGATCACGTCAGATTCCATTAGACATAAAAACTGCTCTGCAAAATTATGAAAAGCCATGAATGAAAAATACTCAGGGTCTTAAATGGCCATCATGACCACCGAACATAAAGGCTTTATTTCTGCTAATTAATTTACAGCTTCACTAATCTCATTTCAAATGCCACAGGAGGACAGTGATGGGTTTTATTTCTGCGAGCGGCTGGACCGGACGCATCCAATAAGAAATGTTACATTTTGTCTTACAAAAAACCAAAACAAAACAAAGTTAAATTAATTTCAATATTTATGTAAACAAAATGAACATGAATAAAATATTGGCTAGTGAAAATAATCCTTCCTCTTTCTAGTGAGGCAGCTCTAATCCTCTCAGAGGAACGGTGTAATGCCCACAGGAAATCTCTCGCAATCAGTAATGACTTTCTTCGTAATTAGTTGGGCTTCTGTGTTCCTGCAGTGTGAATTCAAATGCTGTGTTTCTCCAAGAAGCCAGTCTCCGTGTGGAGAGCTTCCTCGCGCTTGATTGATGATTTCATGACATTACATTTGGTCTGTGGCACAGCGTGCATCTGAAGCCTGCTGCAGTGGGTCAAGGGACAGGAGACACACAGTGTCCTCTGAGCTTTGGAGATTCTTTGTCCAGCTGGCTGAGGGCACAGGCACAAGAGTCTGGTGTGTGTGCTTCTTTAGACCTCTCTGGCATGAATAATGTATGAAACTCTGATGGGGCGGCAGGTGAGATCTTCTCTCGCTCTACGCTGATTAAAAAGAAATCAAAATGTAAAAAAGCGTGTTCCTGACCTACAGGTTACGTCTGAAACAGTGGAAGTTTTCAGGATGAAATTATCAAAAACAATTGAGCACTTGAATGATTCCCTTAATAATTACATAATATTATTAAGTACATATATATATTAAAAATATTAAAAATTTTAAAAAAAAAAATTTAAAAAAAAAAAAATATATATATTAAACTGTTAATAAAAGTTGTTACTTTGGGGCCGAGTAAGTTTTTTTGTTTTTTTTTTTGAATGTTTGGGAAGAGTCTGTTATCAAGTAAAAATGTAATATTGTAACAATCATTATGTTTCTATTTTAATATATTTTAAAATGTATTTATTCCTACAGTCTTCAGTGCCAAATGATTTTTCAGAATGATTTCAGGATGATTTTTCTAATATGCTGACTTGGAGCTTAAAAATATTTTTTTGCTTAAGAAACAAGTGCATATGTATCAAAAAATATGCATTCATTTAATAAAAATAGAAAAAAGAACTAAAAAAGTGAATTTTAATCAAATAAAAATACTGGATCACAATTTAATTATTATTCATAAGCTAATCATAAGAAATTCATAAGCACCATTTTTTAAAAACAAAGTAATGTAAAAGTATACAGAAAAAACATAAATTTTAAATTACTACATGTGCATACATGTTTTAGAGCACAAGCTCTCAATATGTCACAACGCACCTCAGTTGCTATTTCCATATGATCACGCGTTTAAGCAAAAACACATTAATTTATCATGCTGCTTTGCATGCATACGTGATGAACACGTGTTCGCATGTGAGATTCATGTGGTTTTTCTGTGAAGGCATCAGGAAAAAAACATAGGGAGAGTGAAAGAATGAGATTCTGAGAAAGAAAACCAGTTTCTGGTCTATGTGCGTGTGTGGGTGTCAGCTCTCACCTGTAATGAGTGACAGGGGGATTCGCTTTAGCGGCACAGTGGAACTTGACCAGATTGCCTTCCAGAACAGGCTGCGGTTCCACAGAGAGGTTCACCAGTGGGAAATCTGGAGGAGCAGAGAGGGCCGGTCAACTTCATCTTTCCCGCAAAACACTCATTAATAAACACTCGTCAGAAAGATTAATTGTGGATTAAAGAGCAAACTAAAAATACCCTAAAAAGTGGGAACGGCTTGATTATTCTTTTTCTCGGTAATGGGAACTACTTTGCATTAAGATTAATTGGCACTGTAACTTGCCTTCTAATTGCTGAATTAGAATTTAAACAACTTTTAAAATGAGCATGATTAAAGAGAGTTTTTGGTGAAATTAACAAATAGATTGATTACACAAATTAAACAAACAGCTGCCAAATTCACATTAAGCAAAAGTGGTATTTACCATCAGACTTTTTATCGAGCCATTTCAGACGACAATTAGATTTTATTTAGTTTAGTTTAATGCAGTGCTGGAATTCTCGTTAAAAACTGGCAGTTTCAATTAAAACAAAAGAAAGTTTGAAATATGCTTGAAATTTATAGGTTGGATCAAGGCTATCCCACTTCGCTAGAGTTGGCTTCCGTTCACTCCTTCCAAATTACACACACCCAAACCCGAAGAGACAGACAGGACTGACAGCAGATAGACAGGAAGTGACAGCAGACAGACAGGCGCTGACACTCTCGAGGCTGAAGGAACTGTCTGTGAAAGCATGATTGTGCCGTGTGTTTGTTTGGACACACACAGGGCATGTTGGACATTAACTAGGCCAGCGGTAGAAACATCAGCGACATACCGACAATTCACAGCGATTCCAGACAGCAGTGGTTCCTCCTGCTGTTTTTCTCCCCAAAATCCTGAAACTTTAATATGGGAAAAGCTTCTACAATCTGCCCCAGTCCTGTCAAAGCGCAGTGGACAGATCTGTCACCTCCCACAGGTCTGAATGTGATTAGAGGCCTCTGGAAAGCCCATACACAGCGCTGGGTCTGATTTCTCATTAGCAATCTGCTCCCGTCACTCGCCCAACGTATTTGTACCTGGAACAGATGTTTCATTCATAATGCCTTATGGCGCGGGACTAGTCATTTAAAACTAACCTGCAGCCTTTCTGCAAAAAACTGAAAGGAAGAAGCAGCACATTTAAACGTATTAGAGAAACAATAACAGCGATACAGCGCGAGTGGTTAGCAAATGAGAAATGGACTACTTGCCCAAACTTCTTCCACGTTCTACTTATTACACCTCAGACGTTTCTGTTCAGTGCACCATGTAAGTTACTCAGGAGAATGCAGATTATTACTACTTTTAAGGGCTGTCAGTTGATTAAAACAATGAATTGTGTTCTCTGCGTTAACATGAATTACCTTGAACCAGCCAAAATGTTAAATTGTATTTTCCAAGGGTGGATTCTGACAATAAATAAATAAATAAATAAATAAATGTTAATAAATAAAAAGGTGTTTTTGGACATTTTGATGTCCATTTTTAAATGAATTTTACTGATAAACAAGTTTTGAATGTGTGCATTGGTGCTCTTATTCCAGTCTTTTAAAATGAATGTTAAATACATTATCAAGCTAAAAATACGTAATTAATCCTAAAAAATAACATGTAGACAGTGCTATTACTTAAGGCTGGAATGCACTACACAACTTTTATACAGATTTCTGGCCAAATGTACAGGTTCGGACAAGTTGACGCTAGTTGCGGAAAGTCAGAGCCAGTTTGCAGATTTTTAGCAGTCTGAATGAACAGATTTCACTGAAAATCATGATTCCATCAGGAAACACGTTTGCAAACATGTTTGATATTTGAGCTGGTTTTAGAAAACACATTGCTTCCATTTGTCAGATATCTCCTAGCTATGTCTTTGCGTGAATTTGTTGCGTTCAGAATGACTTGGAAGTCTGGTAGTGTGTGATCGTCAGTTTTTTTTTTGCAAAGTTTTAATCTGAATGCTTTTACAAAGCCAACAATTGTATAATACAATAATCTTGTATAATCCAGTCTTTACAATATAAATTAAGAATTTTGGCATAAACATGCAATTTACATGAAGTGAGCCTGTCAATTAAAAAATGACACTGTATAGTGATTAAAAAGTTCAATACATATAAATAAATGTTAGTTCTGATCCTATGCAATCTTGCTGACACTCATTTTAAGTGGCATTTAGAGCAAATCTAACAAGCTGCGATATTTGAAAATGAAATTACGTCACGAGGCTCAGTGCAATTAGTCCACATGAGTTTCTTCGAAAACATACCTGGTCCTCAGCTAGTACAGAATCAACATTGATTTGTGGTCATTCATTTTAAATGAAGTTTGCGCTGGACTGAGAAATCACTGGGATATTTAGGGAGGTTTCTAGGTTTCTGTAAATCTGAAAAAGAGTCACATGCAAATATGCATCCAAAACCTCCACGTCCTCTAAACGTAGAGGCCTGCATCTATTTTGGATGGCGGACTCGAGGGGGGATCCGAGTGAGTGTTTCCTTGAACTTGATAAAGCACCTCTTGTCAGTTTCCTTTGTGTGGAGTGAGTGCGTTCACCCGACAGGAGCTCACGAGAGGCCTCCAGACGCGGCTCCATATGCACATGTGGTCATTAATTATTCCTAACAAACAGCATTGTTTCAAACCCACTCTTATTTACAAGGCAATTACCTTGAGAAGCGGAGAGCCGCTCTCCTGGGTGCTAATTCTTAAACGAACCAGTGCGCTGAGGTCCACGAGCTAACGGCGTGAAAGAACTTCACGCCACGTTCGAGCAAAGGGTCAGACGACATTATCGGCGGCACTTGCTGTGAAGAATATTAGCCGCCTTTTACGATAAAGCCAAATCTCTTTTGAGTCGTAAGAGGGAGGAAAACCGAAAGGGGATAAAGTGAAGTGTGGATGCGGATTGATGTGGGCTGCTAGCTTTGAGAACGCTTTAATGAAATATGAAACGTGTTGTTTAATGGGGAAGTTTTAATTACTGAATGTGGTTCAGAGGCATTGATGACCTTTAAAGAGTGAGAACATGTGAATGGAAGAAGGAGAGTTTTGGAGATGTGAATGTCAACACGTTGCAGATTAATTTGTGCATCCAGCCTACGAAGATTGGTTGAGTCCAGAGATCCTTATCGAATGGTGTTGTGAGAAGAGGAACCACCAAGATACTTCTGAAAGTTTCCATTACTCACCATCGTCAAGTCATTTTTTTTAAACGTCCGCTTCCATGGAAATAATCAATGGAATCTAAAATAGAAGTCTCAAAGGGTGTCAGACTAATTAAAAAGTAGCACCCATATCAGTGAGGAATGATACGAGCCCTTAACTCTGGAAGACCATTGGAAGACCATCTGCTCAGGGTCAAACTGATTAAAGAAGTGCACAGAGAAAGAAATGGTTTCCCTGCTGAACAGATCAGCTAAAACCACTCTGAATTTACAAAGTGGACTTGGTTGGTTTATTCTGGTTTGATGCTGGTACAGCTGATTTCATGAAGAATTCCATATGGCACATTTAGTCCACCTAATACCTGATATCATTTCTGGTGCCTGAAATAACTTTTAGTTCTCAGTGAATTAATAGAAATTCCACAAAATTACTATATTATGTGCACTGTCCATCATATTACTACCATTAACGGTTTAAATGTTGTTCAATTTTCAATTTATTTTTACGTAATATATATATATTATAATATCTATATATATATATATATATATATATATAATATATAAATATCTAATATATATATCTACATACACACCTACACACAAATAGACAGTTACCAATTTAATACAAAAGGGTTTTGTAGCTCACTATTATCCAGATCATTGTTGTTCAGAAGGACAACCCAAGTGGTCATAGAGCAATGGTTGTGATTCACAGCAGGGTCAGTATAGATGAAGTCGTTTCTGCAGGAAACCCTGATAACTAGGGCAGTGCTTTCCAACGGCCAAGAGCTTAATATGATGGGAGCAAATGTTTTCTGTTTGGTATGAAGAGAAGGGCCAGAGTATAGCAGAAATGTGAAAAGCAACACGCTTATTTAGGTCACTGGTGACTCATGTACCCACAGATCAGCACTGTTTATTAGCGGTACACTTTAGGCGGAATGCAAAAACTTCAGACAAAATAAAATCTAAACATTCTCCCATTCCACTGATGAACTCTTGCAACTCTTTCACGTCACTGTATTAGATCAGGCCAGCGCAATTTATATCTGTTGTTGTTAGGCAATTACCTACAGAGATGGATAAATTGAAAAAACAGCATGCGAGATATAATGAAAGCGTTTTCAGTAAATCATCTCTGTAAACAGTGGAAAACAACTTTTGCCAGCTCTTCAAACTCTGCCACAAAACACATTTTCTTCATGGCACCTCACTTAACAGCTGTCTTTTATAAATATTGATGACATGAAGCGTCAGGAAACGCTCCTGGTGCCGGTTGAAGCTCCCCATGGGCCGCTGTGGCCCAAAGGTTCTAGCACCTCTCTGCTCTGTCATCACTTATTTACCCAGCACATGCTCTTTCAGTGTGTGGCCTACAGCAGGGTCTCCACTGAACTGCTTCCTCGCGTTAGACCTGCCACATCTCAAAAGCCAGAGCGCATGGGCTCAGGTTAGACACGGCGTAAATTATTCTGATAAAGATGGCTAAAGGGAAGTTAAAGTGAGCCTTCATGAATCGTGAGCTAAATGAATCTTGACAGTAGCAGTTAGCTTATTTGTGGCAATTTCACTGACTTACACATGCACTACCAATCAAAAGTGTGGAATAATTAAGATTTTATAATGTTTTTAAAAGATGTTTCTTATGCTTAAGGCTAAATTTATTTCAATACCAAGTAAAAAATTCGGTGGGATTACAGCATGCAAACCATGGTTCCCCGAGGGGGAACGAGACGCTGCGCCCCCTTGCCATGCCTTCGGTCTGCCTGTTTACGTCTCCTTCAGATGCTAATATGTGCTAATATGTGAGCAATATTAACAACACACAAAATACAATAACTCTTTATTTTAATATATTTAAAATGTAATTAATTCCTGTGATGGGAAAGCTACATTTTCAGCAGCCCTTGGCCTGCGGTCGACTCATGCCGTAACTGCGCTCAGATTTGTCGCCAATCCTGACTTGAAGCAGTGCATGCCGGTTGGTAATTTTAGACTTGAGACGGCGCCGACGCAACGCAATGGCACGCTTCGTGGTATCAAAGCACCGCGAGAGCGTTTCGAGAGCAGCCGGCTGACGACACAGCCATTTCACGATTGGCCAGGTTCACTGCATGACAACTATCACGTGTGTTTCGGGTTTATTCTAACCTTTTCAATTCCAATAATAGCCACAAATCTGTGTTTTTAGAACAGTAAAAGCTTTTTTACTGTATTCGCAATGTTATATTGAGTCACGTTTATCATACAACACTGATAAAAGCATATATACCCCCACTTTATTAGTACTTAAATAGTATATGATTATGTTGACTTATTCTTGAAAGATGGTGCTTAAAAAAAATTGTTTCTGTTGCTCATGAAAACGTTTATGAAATGTCTGTTTATTTGACAAATATTGCATTTAATTCACTTAATCTGTGACAGAGTATGCAAACACCGCGTGAGCGTCACTAACAGGAGCAGATAGTGTCTGGCTTGATGGCTCTGTTTTCAACTCCGCCCCCGACTGCAAGCAGCTACTCTTGTTGACTGCAGTCTGTAACCGTGCTTCAAGTCGAACACACCTATTATGCCAGTCTTCAGTGTCACATGAACATGATCCTTCAGAAATCATTCTATATGCTGATTAGTGTTTTAAATTGGTAATAATTTCTATTATGGTGCAAGCGTTTTTGCTGAAAGATTGTGCTTTGATGATAAAGTTTAATAGAACAGATTCATTGAAACCAAATATTTTGATATTGTAAAGCAACGTATGATCAATTTAAAGCATCCTTGCTTAATAAAATAATTATTTTTTCATACTTACCCAAAACTTTTATATGGTGGTGTATTTTTCTTTTTTTTTTCCCCCCGCCCCGTTTCCACAAACTAACAAGCAACAAAAGAACTGTTTTCAGCATTGTGAAATAAGGAATGGTTCTGAGCAGCCACTCAGACCCATTAAAATGATTCTGAAGGACCACGTGACATGAAGACTGGATAATCATCTGTATAATTACATTTTAAAATATATTAAAACAGAAAATTTATATTTTAAATTGTAATTGTACTGTTTCCATTCTATTTTTGGAGCCTTGGTGAACATAAGAGACAAAACATTAAGAAATATTAATTATTCCAAACGCTTGACTTGTAGTGGAGGAGAATATTTGGATTTATACTTTTGTTATTTCGATTTTAAATCATGGTGTGGTTTGACGTTCTCCAAGCAGGAGGATATTTTTTTTGTTTTGTAGTTTTAAGTTGTAGCCAAAAGGATTTCACTGGCCCTCACAGTGGCAACATCATCAAAACTGACCAATCAGGGGCGCCTGTGCAATCCAGGGAGGAAAGAAGCTTACAGTAAAACTCTTCTATTGTTTTGCATGACAAAACGATTTGGGCCCCGAGGCTGGCGGAGCCAAAAAAAAAAAAAAAAAACACAAACGTTTTCTCTTTACGCTTTCAATTAGAATTGGAGGCTCCTTGTGTTGACGGTGAGTCGCTGGGCAATATAAAAGCTTTACGGACTGAAAGAAAGGAGCTGTCAGAAACTTGTGGATCTTCAATATGATATATTTTCTGCTTATAGTCAGATGATCTCTTTTCAAACTTGAGAGAAACGCCCTTTGTGTCACCTATGCATCAATGTCAAGAAATATTTCATCAAAAAGCTAATTCTTCGCGGCTGCGCTCTCTAATTCCCCTGGAATTCATTGAAATAGTATGTAGGCGCTGAAGGCCTTTCGTTTTAGTGCTTTCAGACACACTTTTGACAGTGAAGCTTATGACTGCTATAAATAAAAATAAACGAAACGCCTGTATACAGAAGAAGGATCTGGTCGTGTTCAATTCTTCTCACATTTAAAACTAACAATTAGCATTTATGTCCCACAATAACCAGCTTAAAGCTTAGAAACGTCCCTGTGTGCTGCGTACAGACAAACTGTCACTTTCACAATTGCTTCTCCAAGACAAAAAAAAAAGGAAAAACAAAAATTGTGTCAAGTCTTGTGTGTCTGTGGAGCGGAGTACGACATGTGCTCAGACATCAGATCGCATTCGTACACAACGGCTGTTTGGATAAAGAAAATAGGACAGCACATAGCGGATTTTCACATGTGAATAATTTATCCACACAGACAAGAAAACACAAGAAACGCTCAGAACAGAATGCAGGTCGCAGGATTTGGAAGAGGAACGTGAGCTTGAGCATGTCTGCCGCTAATTGTGTTTGAACAGAAGCGCAGTCGGTGGAAGATTCACTCACGTTGGATGTCGATGGTGACCGTGGCCTCCTTGCCGTTGGGTGCCGCTTTGTTAGAAGCACGGCAGGTGATCTGTTGGCCGCTCTCGATATTCGAGGCAGAGATGTGGAGCGTGCTGACCGTGCTTTCTCTTCTGCCATCGCGCAACAGTGTCTGTGTGAAAACACAAAAATCGGGAGCGTTAAAAGTGTCATGGGGCAGCATTTTGCAGATGGTCAATGATATTCACAGGAAAGAAGTATAAAAAACAAGCTAAACAATTCAAGATGATCTATCCTTGGGCTTCCTCTTGAGTGTAGGTCAAAAACAGATTGCGGACACGCAATCAGCTCTTCTGTGTTTGAAGTTTCAGAAAAACCATCTACCCAACAACCCTTGAGTCTCGAGTACCAAATGAACATGAAATGTTTGCTTTGTTATCAGACTAGCTCTGTATTGAGGAATCTTTCATTGGAAGTTACACACTTCATATGTCAGTCACAAAGCAGCTTATTCACGGCGATATTACCTGCACTTTTGCGCTCTGGTATTCAAGCTATTGTAGAGGAACCGTGTTTATTGAGGAAAGATTATTAAAAAATTGGTACAGATATTTGAAGGATATTGACTTCATCTAAAACACCCGTCAGCCTCGCAGCTATAACAGATTCTCTCGCAGAATTAATCAAATAACGCAATAAAGAGTGTTCAGAGTGGAGCTCGATTCCTGGAGAAAAATGAAAAATTCTAATCTCTTGTGCTTTTATCATCTGACATTTTTCTAAAAGGTAATTGTATTATGATGAGACGAGGCTCTCCAGTCATTAGACATTCACTGTGTTCAGTTATAAATCAAAGATTTAGGCACAAAATCAAGTTAAACTTGATCCAAAATACAGACATTAGAATTTTTCACTGATTTGTGAGAGATGAGACAGAGCATTCTCACACTTGTACCTGCCATTCGTTGGGAAAACAACAACATTTCCACTTTGAAACAGATTAGAGTTGAAAGTTTCAGTGTTTTTTACACTTTCTTTACATTTCAACTGCTGTTCATTTGATCAGTTTTATAAAATGACATCAACCATCTGTCAATCAATGTTCATGTAGATCAAAATATAGATTAAAATATAAATAAATACATAAATATGAACATTATTAATTGTGATAATAATAATAAATGCTCCTTGAACACCACATCAGCAAATTTAAATGATTTCTTAAGGATCATGTGACAATGAAGACTGTAGTAATAATGCTGATGAAAATTCAGCTGTGCATCACAGAAATAAATTACATTTTAAAATATACTAAAACATAAAACAGTTATTTTAAATTGTAGTAAAATTTCACAATATTACTGATTTACGGGTTTTTGATCAACTAGAGTCGTTTTACAAAATTTTTTTTTTTAAAAAACGTTTGAACACGAGGACTGTAAGTAAATAAAAGGGAATTTTAGATGATTTCCACTTATTTGATGTATAGTGACACTAAAATAACAAAACAGCTAATGCACACACATCGAATGAGTGTGTGATTAAATGCATTATGGATATTTTGTCAGCGCTGTTGATTTTCTGTCTGACTGTGCTGACCATTCAATAGATGAAGCTGAAAATCAGTGGGAAACCATCCTCTCAATTCATCCTTAATCGTGTTGACACACTGAGTTGCGGCAAGGAAAAGCACACATTTACTGTAAAAATGGAAGAAGCAGGAGGTTGAACCAGCACCTCTGAACATGTTTAACAGATTAATCCAAAGTAATTCCTCTGTACATTCCTAGGCTCAGTTCTGCAGGCTGTTCTGTCCCAGCACTCAAGAATCAGTGGTTTATAAGACTCCTGTTTTCATTAAAACAACATCCAATATCCAGTTTACACTGGCATGACTTTTGAGACGTGAATAGCTTTGTTTTTATCCGTCTCATGGAGGCACTTGATTTCAGAAGGACTTAGAGTCTCCCAAGTGTAGAACAGATTTGAAAGCAGTACTTCTGTTGGGGGAAAAAATGAGGTAACCTGTCTAGCTTGCTTGTGTCTAAATTAGGTCTGGTTAATTAATGAAGGGACTCTCTCCGGTGGGTGCTGAGGGGTTCAGCTTACTCAAAATGAGCAGATTACGCTCTCCAATCAGTACGAGCGGCCCTTTAAACACATTTCCTGCTCTCTCAATTTTCTCCCTTAAGCTGACAAACTGAGCAAATTGCTGAGGAACACATTCATAATGGAGTGCTGGAATGTCTTTCCATTATGACATATTTAAAGCACTGCATTACAGATTCACTTTGCCCCAAGGATTAAATTAAAAATTAGTCCTCACTTGTCATTAATTTGACAGAGCCGAGCGTTTCGAGGACACGCAGTCAGGCGGAGTGCAGTGCTTTTTTTTTTTGACATGTGAAAGAGGGGTAATATTGAAAATATCAACTGTAGGCAAAAAAATACTGTCAAACATACAGGCTGTCTCAAAACCTATACAGTTATTCACCTAGACAGCATTTTTGAGTGTCGTAGAAGTGCTTGAATGTTCAAACTGAATTGAAATATTTTTAGACAGCATTCTTGGGGAACGTAAGTATGTTTAAACACTTAAATATGTATTCTTGGTCATAGGCACATTCAAGTCATGGTCCTGAATTAAATTCAAGTCAAGACTGAACAGTGTTATTTTATGATAGGAGCGTTTGAATGTTCAAACTAAATCTAAAACATTTTATACAACATTTTTGGGCATCACAGACTCGATCGTTCACTTTGAAATGAATATTCGGTAAATCATTTTTGGTCATTATATGCATGTTCGAAATGAATCAGAAACAATTTCAGAAATTTTTTTGAGCATCAGACGCACAAGCTGAATCTAAATCATTCAAAACTACATTTTGTGCTTGATAGATGATTCAATTTGAAATGAAACACTCAAGACAGTTTTTGGGAAACTCACAAATCTTTTGATCACTTGATCATTTAATTTGAAATGAAACCGTGTTTTGGGCATCAGTGCCTGTTTGAATCGCATCAAACTTTTAAAACCGCTTTTTTGGGCATCACATTTTGAACCGAGTCGAAACATTTGAGGAAAGCTTTTTGCGCATCATATGCACGTTTCAGGCATCTTTTTGGACGTCACACACACATCTGAACTGAATCAAAACGTTGAAAGATTTTTTGGGGGCATTACAGTGTTCAACTGTTCCATATTGAACTTTTGATTATTCAATTTGAAACCAAGCATTTTAGGGCATCAGATATGCATTTAAACAATCTAAAATGTTCAAAACAGCATTTTTGGGGCATAATAGCTGGATATGAATGTTCAATTTGAAACAAAACACTTTTTCGGGCATCACAGATGCATTTGATTGAACATTTGAACACATTTCTGATGCCTAAAAATGATTCTGAGACACACTCCCTGGTTCCATCATGTTTCAGTATTGTGTTCTGTTGTTACAATAACCCCCAGCAGCAGGGATCTGTCGTACCTTGGTGTAAGCAGCACCGTTTAGCACCTCTCCGTTACGGATCCAGATGATGGAGGCAGCCGGTTTGGCGTTGTTGGCGTGGCAGGTGAGGTTTAGCGACTCCCCTGCACGCAAGCTCACCACAGGCGCTCCGATTATTACGGGGTCATCAGGAGGAACTGGAAATAAAATCAGAGAGAAGTTTATCCTCTTGTTTCACAAACAATGGCACATAGTGAAGGAGAGGGGGGGGGGGGAAATAGAAGGATGAGTCAAAAAACAGGTTTCTGAATAGCACTGATTGCAGTTCTCTTTTTAAACAGCACTGATCAGCCTGCTTCTCACTCAGACTCAGGTAAATTATTGATTGGGCACTCAGCTCATTAGGGAGCATATCTGGGGCAAGTCTAAATCAAAGGCAACAAGCAGCTGCTACACCCTGAGTGCTCCAGAGAGAGCACTGAAAAAAGAGAGAGGGCAGTAAGACGTGAGAAGAGGAGGGGCTATTTGAAGGTGCCAGAACGGGCCGACTGGGGGATGGTTGTTGTTGGGGGACGTCCCAGAGATGCTGACTTCATTAAGAGGGAAGCTGAGACCCCATTAATCATATCTTACTGATTAGACTTCTGCCAGCTTATACTCTCGCCGAGATTTCTGGCCAATCAGACGGCACTCACAAGTTTGAGCAACTGGGGACTTCAAGACGCCTTGGTAACAGCGAAGTTTAGGGTGCAAAGGGGAGGTTTTGACCATGTTTCTTCATGAAATTAAAGTCTCCAAAGGAGGACGCCGGACATCTTCTCTTTAGATCTTTCTGTGTAGCACATCAGACCGTGGAGACTTGTCCCTTGCGCTATGCAACGATCTCAGAGTACGGAATCCTGTGTGATTTGTTAGCTGGTGTTTCTTCCCCGGAACCAATCAAGTCTCCCTTCGGCTTGAAAAAATCATACGGTTTTCAGAACGAATGAATAGTTTTTCCCTTCTGCCTCCGTGTATAAAGGCCACAGCCACATCTAGTTGTCAGCACGGTTTGGAGAGAGAGAAAAATAGAGAGAGTGGGAGAGATTAGAGAAAGAGAGAGATAAAGAAGGAATGAGGAAAAATGAAAAGTAGAAAACTGATTCGGTTTGTCGTGATGGAAAAGTAAATCTGTTTAACTGTGTGCAACCACACAGGCAGCCCTGATATATAAATAGGTATCAAAATTATGTTAACAAAAATTATATTCTATATAATAGATACACATTTCTGTTGAAAAGTTTGGGGTCAGTAAGATTTTTTTTTGGAAAGAATATAAATCTTTTATTCAGCAAAGATGCAAAAAATTTGGCCGAAAGTGATCAAAAGTAAATGTAAAATGTAAAGTATAATTTAAAAGTATAATGTTACAAAAGTTTTCCATCACAGAAATAAATCATATTTTCAAATATATTCAAGTAGAAAAGTTTTTTAATTGCAATAATTATTTAAGTGTAATAATAATTAACAATATTGCAATTTTTACTAGATTTAAGTGTAATAATATTTAACAATATTAAATTTTTTTACAAGATTTAGTCCAATAAATGCCGAGAACAGGGGAACAGACAGACAGCCAGACAGATAGACAGATAGATAGATAGCTAGAGAGATCGATAATAGATGATAGATAGATAGATGATAGATAATAGATAGATAGATAGATAGCAAATTACGAACATTAAAAGTGGTTCTGTTTCTACCACGTAAAACAGCAATAGAAACTGGAGTGAAATTCACTGTTGCATTTTGAATTAGCGTCAGATATTCAATGTACGCTTCCACTCAGAACCACTCTCATTTCCAGGAGCAATTAAAGTCAGTATCATATTCCTTTCCCCATCTGGACATCAAAGCCATTCTTAACGGCTTGTTTTAACGCCTAAGTGCTTTGCCTGTTTAGAGCAAACTCATTCGTTTTTTTTTCCAAGTGATACAAACATAGCTTACAATTGCATGCTGGGATTGTTTTCCGGGACTGATAAACCAGAGGCTAAGTGTATGCAAATAAGCACAACATTTAAGTCAATCAGTCTGTCTGCTCAAGTTTCAGTTATTGATGGGGTTGAATGAGAGAGAGAGAGAGCTGGCACTGCAGTCCAACATTCAAGTCCCAGAATTCCAGAAAGCTAAATGCCAATATATTATGGTGTGAATTCACACACTGCCATTTCCAAGCAGCTTTGGATGGCATCCCGTGACTCTCCATGTGGCACGGATCCCAGATGGTTCATGCTCTCTTTGTGAGCGCCAGAGTCTGGCGTAACCATGTTAAACCTTCTCGTGACCGCCATGTTTGCAAATATGCCCTGGTGTGGCGCTTCCAAGCCGGTGCCTTAATGCAGCCAATCATCTTCTTTGTGTTGAGCCGGTCAACACGATGGATTAATCATCCCACCGTAATTGCTGTTCAGAGTGGGGAGAAACTCTCACACGGAGCCTAACGAACAGCCAGGACGGAATTACTTCTGTCTCTGCCCTCTTGATACACCGGGCCCTTGAGACACCTCGAGTCATTCAGTATGTGGAAGGAGAAAAATGGAGCAATTTCATTTTGGAAACAAGAGAGAAGGGGCATTCTGGGAAATGTGACCTATTTTATAATGTACCTGGATTTGGTCTTACATCTGGAGATGTCTCTCTCTCTCCCTTTTCTCATTCCCTCTCTCCGTCTTTCTCTCGCAGGAATTGGTAGCACGGTGGATTAATCACTTTCATCCTGAGTTCAGTTGTTGTACCACACAGCAGCACACAGCCTTTAGCAATTATCCCTCCTTTTTTGTTTTTATTTTTTTTCAGGTGTATTAACTAAAAATACTCACGGAGGTTCACCATAAAAGCCCTTTAAACAGGAGCAGATGTGATCTTGTTACCAGGACACAAACATTTTTTTTGAATAAAAGCATTTGAAGTGAAATATTCTGTTGTTTGAAACGGCACTCATATTGAACAGATAATGATGGCGTACCATTTCACCTTTTGAAAGTTCCTGCTGAAGGCCAGTTTGTTAACAAAGGGGGCACCTAGTTTCAAATGAACTGTAGAGAAACCAATTAAAATCGAATAAACAAGGTGAAATACAATTTTTAAAAGTTGAAATGTTAACACAAGGGCAGGAAATGTTAAATCCAGGACTATTTTTAACACAATTAATGGAAACTGCATTACATAAAGCACTAACCAACCTTGAATTACACATTCAACAACATTTTTGCTGCACGTTTTTGTCACTTTTGTGCAGTAATGTTGACTAAACAGCACAGTGCCCAAATGGCCTTGCGGCACTGAACTATCTGTTTGTTTTGTAATAGAAATCATTGTCTTACATTCTCCCGTCAGCTTATCAATGCGAGAGCATCCGACCGACCTTGGGCCTGTTTTTCAATTGCAAACAGTTCGCTCTGTTTGAGGGAAACAGCCTCAAGTGAGACTTTTAAGATACACTGTTTCGTTTATTCACAAACATTAAAAAAAAAAGCTCTCTAAGTCTCCGTGGTTGCTGATCTGTTTCTTTTAATACCGAAAGCCCTGGCCAATGCATCAGATAATTGACTATCATTAAGATTTTCTTAATTTCAGTTAACACTAGTATTGTCATTTCACATTAATGTGTCTTAATTATTATATAAAGACAGGCTGTCAAGTATTGAGTTAAATCTATTGAGGAGGCGATGAATATTAAAAGTTAAATTACGCTTTAGGTTCAGCATGTTTGCTTTTTGGTTATGACATGAATAGAGAGTATGAATAAATAAATAGATGTCAGCTTGATGAGCTTTAACTACAGGGTGCCATTATTGACACAAGAGCTGAATTGAGAGCGCACGATTTATCCCACTCCTTCTGCTCGAGTTCTCTTAAAAGCTTCTCTGGGAGGGAAGGCATGTCACTGAGACGTCTGATGCTCAGAAACAGGAGTAATCTTGGGAGGACGCCCCAAAAAAACAGTACAGCATGTACAGAGATGACACGCATGGACAAGTGGCCCACACCTGAGAGCCCTTTGGCCTGAACAGGCCTGTGAACAGCAGCGCTCCACTCTAATCAGAACTCTGTCTCTCGCTCCATATGCCTCGTGGGAGTTTTACAGTACAGGAGGAGCCTGTCACGGTGCAGTTTTTCCTTTCCTGTTACTCTCTATGATATATCAATGTGATCTTAATTGCATTTGTATTTGTATTGTGCAGTTGTTTACATAGACAACATCTATGAATAGACAACTTTTAAAACATTAATTATTGAATATGTAATTTCAGAGACATAGTAAACATGTTTAATATTGTGTGTACTATCTAGATGTAAAGTGCACTAAAACAAAGTCAACCGCAGTTTATCGACACAAATATTAAGCAGTACTGATAATAATAAGTAAGAAATTTTTTCTTGAGCAGCAAATCAGCATTAGAATGATTTCAGAAGGATCATGATGTGACACTGAAGACTAGAGTAATGATGCTGAAAATTTGGCTTTGATCACAGGAATTGATTACATTTTAATTATATTAAAATAAGTAAGATTTTAAATCAATAGCACTCATAAAGACAGTTAATCAATAACTTATTCATCACCATTCATGAGCAATTCGCTGAATCAATGAATCAGAAAAGACTTGAAGTATTTTGTGTTTATGAACAAATTGGATGAGTGCATGATTCAGTGACTCATTCACAAAGACAGTCATTTGTTTTGTTTTATAATGTAGGCCTATTAGTGTTTTTGAAAGAATCATTTGAGTGAATGATTCAAATGACTCACTCATAGTAGAGTCACCTGTCACCACCTCTATTGTAATGATGTAATTTGAAGAAGAGAAGAAGAGTCCCTGAAAAAATCCCAACACAGAAATGATTAATAAAATAGTGACACAACCATTGTTAAACAACCGGCTCAGCCATTCAAATACCCAGCACAGAGCTAACTGCTGAATAACTTAAAATATGTAGTTGCCTTTATTTTTTTTTAACCATTTGTAGTCTCAAAAAGTAGAACAGGCACTATTAACCAGGTCCATGGGCTTTATTCATGTAAAGCTTAAATTCATAAATGTGACTCTAAATGATATAAGTCACTTTGGATAAAAGTATCTGCCAAATATGTAAATGTAAATGGACAATTTATTTACTTACCAAAGTATATTGTAATTCACACTTAGCATCATGCAAGTTAATTTTAGACACTGCATATACAGTATCTCAGCTGAAGTTTTGCACCTATGTCACATTAGTGAGAATTTGTATTCTGCTGTGACACAGTAGCATGATGTACCTGTCGTGTGAATTCACATTTCTCCAAGATGCAGATGTTGCTGCATGCCTGCTGCCTATTCAACAAAGTGTAACGTTTGAAATGACGACCAGCTGTTGCAAACTTCAATCCATTTTTAAAAATTCATAACACTAACTGCACTTGCAGACTGAGGTGATAATTCTTGCATTTAAAACCAAGATAACTATGTAGTGGGGAGGTAAAAAAAAAAACCTGGGAACAATAGCATTTGGCTGTTATTCGGGTTGAGACCTGTATCTGTGAACTCTACATTTTCAATTTCATCACAGCATTGTTTGCTTTCTCTGTTCCCAGTCTGGCTGCGATGTGCCTTTTTGCGGCCAAAGCTGGTGCAGACATTAACATGAGGAGACGGGGAACATATTTGGACAGGGCTGGGTGAGTTAGCTTGCTGCGAAAGGGTGAGAAACCCATAAAAAATGAGGAAAAGACAACAGGATATCTTTTCTGCGCCTTTCCATTCTAGTTTTCTGAGAATCGGGTGATGATCCCTGACTGGTGTCTTATCCACGAAGAGGAGGAACTTAACAGCCTCTTTTCTTTGAAAGACTACAAGTAATTGCCATCTCCTCTCATTAGGACTGATGTTTGTCTCCCTCTGGGACGGGTTAACATGGCTTGTTCAACACGCTCTTAAGGCAAAGGATATCATCTTGTACAAAGCTTTAATCCACTAGCTTTTCCTACTTTTAGTCTGAGAAGTTCACATGTAGACCTTATTAATGTGACATGACTGCACAATTAGATTCAAAATGAGAGTATTGTGGCTTTTAGCACATCTGCACTATTGTTGAAAGAGGTGGTTTGGGTTGGTGTTTTTGAAAAGTGTCTTGTCACATGATGATTATCCATGTGAATTGATTGTATAGTGAGGAAGGTGTTGAAACGCAAGAGGGACAAGTCAGTTCAGAGAGAGAGAGCAAGTCATTTTCAAACTTTTCTCTTTGAAATAACTAACAGACTGTTTATAATAAGACTAGGAAATGTGAATGGGTCAATTTTGCTTGTATGTTAACTTTAAGACAGTTTGACACATTGAACAAACTGTACTTTTATTCCACACAGCCTTGTTTTCATTCACACCAAGAAGGTAAAGGCCTCTTTAAGGGATAGTTCACCCAAAAATTTAATTTTTATGTTTATCTGCTTACCCCCAGGGCAGCCAAGATGTAGGTGACTTTGTTTCTTCAGTAGAACACAAACAAAGATTTTTAACACAAACCGTTGCAGTCTGTCAGTCATATAATGGAAGTGAATGGGAATCACGGCTTTGAGAGTCAAAAAAACATACACAAACAAAACCAAATTAAACCCTGCGGCTCTTGATGATATATTGATGTGTAAAGACATGAAACGATCGGTCTGTGCAAGAAACTGAACAGTATTTATATCGCTTTTTACCTCTGATGCACTGCAATGTCTGAACTGTTCGGAGCGCGTCCTCGACAGCCAGCGCGTGACGCGTCTTCTTCTTCTTGCTTTACGGCGGATCGCAGACGTATAAGTGCATTACCGCTACCTATCTCTCAAATGGACCATTGACACTCTATCTACAATCTCAATTAGGAGTGTCAATGGTCCATTTGAGAGATAGGTGGCTGATCCCTTTAAGTCTGAAAGCAGCCAAATTGCACAAGCTCTTTAACTCCGAAGACAATGAGCAGAACAAATGCTGAGAGCTTACAGAAACTCTGCAGTAGCTCTTTTTAAACAATGGTGACCTTTGGAAGTGGCTCGGGTTTCTCCCCACGGTTCACTGAGTTGCTGCGCCGTGGCTCTCGCTCTATCTCCAGCTCCTCGCCTTGGCTTTAGGGGAATTCCTTGGATCTAATTAGCCTCAGGGGTCCTTCTTCAGCAATGTGTACCAACCCCATCTCATGTGTTATTCAGCAGCCTGGCCCCTACAAAGCAAACTGGGTTACCCCACAACTCTCCTACGGATGTTCAAAGTTCAAATGTCACTCCGGCAGGTCAGCCGCCCTCCCACTGCCAAGTTCGCACTTGTGTAATTGCAGAAGCGCACATTCGAAACTGAGACTGATTGTTTGAGAGCCTTATTGTGAAGCTGTGCCACTTGAAAGAGAATAAAAGAAAGCGCGAACTTGCTCTGAATTTGCGTGAGGGCTCCGTGGGGGACCGGAGACACCATTTAGTGGCTGATACACACCGGCGTAGCGCAATTTGAGACCTAGGCATATTAATGCATCGCAGCGGTGAACGGAACCCCAGCCCAAACACCAGGCTTTAAAGTCAAAGTTGGGAAAAGCCTCCATGAAAGTGACAAAGACAGGTTTGAGACTTCACAGGCCAGGCATCCAATCAGGTTACAAAGACCACTCTGGATCCCGACTGTCAGGAGAGAGATAGAGAAAGCGAGCAAACCAACCAAACGCCGCATCTGATTGTGATCACGCGCTGTTGTCCCCCCTCCCCCCGGGAGGGAAGTGACAGGGGATTGACGGTGACGGAGTCCCTACATGAGGTTCATTACCTCGCTCAGGAGCCGCTTGCGGTTTTGTATACAACTTTTCAGAAGTAAGCCAGTTTGTGTGGGATTACATGTCAGGCTAATGGCTCTGCCCTGGGGAGCACGATGATTTGTCTCTGCTGCCACCGGACCAGCAAAAAATAAAAACAAATGAGCGGCCTCTCATCTATAATTAATCATTTTAATGGACCTAGAATCACAGGCATCTTCGCTCGGCTTTAAGCGTCTAGACTCAGATTACTGGTTTAAAATGCTGTTACTCCAAGGCCAGCGTAATGAACTTATTCCTCTGGAATATATCATAGTTTTAACAAAGGAAAGAAAGAAATCAATAATGATAATCAGGCAGAGTCGAGCTGCCTGGGAGCTAAGCTGACGCAATGCATTTGTGTCAGGGCCTCTATCGATTGCAAACATATCTAATGTGTCTTATTAAAGCTGATTAGCCCTGATTTCAGAATATCACACATTTATCTGACTCAGAGATTGACTTTGTTCTTGTCTACATTCACAGTATTGCAGAGGCGGTGCTTTTTCATGCTTTCTTGTTCTCCAGGCCTCGCTTTCTTTTACTCCTTTACTGCTCGAGTGCTATTCTAGTTAAAGTATGTATCGATTTGTCTGAATGTCCGTCAGTTCATCCATCAATCCATCTATCTGCACTCATGCTACAAAGGCTTCAATTAAAAAAAGAGAAGCAAAAAGTGAACCACAGAACTCGAAACAGTGAAACACAGATCTATCCATCTATTCATGGAAGGTTCTGGTAGGTGACACTGACCCAGAACAGTGAGCCGAGCGGGTCGAGATCTGGTAGCAGCCTGGATGGCTTGACACTCAAAGCTGCCGTCATCGGTCAGTTCGGTCCTCTGGATCAGTAGGTGATATTCTCCTTTGCTGTGGTCCCCAATCACATCATAGCGTGGATAACCTGAAACACAAGGTTGAAATGAAACAAACAGAATATTAATATTAAAAAAAACATTTTTAATGCTTTCCAAGCACTAAAATGTCTGCCCTCGACCCCTTAAGTTACCCCGGGCATATTTGTTATCTAAAAGATCCAGTTTAATCTGTATGTTTGTTTTTTTGCGAGTTTTGTTGCATTTTACTCTTTGTGCTGCAGTATTGTTAAATTCTATGGAAGCTGGTAAAATAATAGAAACATACAAAAAGGCCAAACAAGTCCTATTCGGAGTTGGCCTTGAATGATCTCCAGTCACATTTACTGTAGTCATGAAAGGAAAAACATTAAAAAATCACTCTATGGTATTACTCGATTTAAACCTCACAACATAAACATGAATCTTGACTTCTGACATAAAATGTTCTCAGATCAAACTGCCACACAATACCATATCATAAATATGCTTTATTTGAAAAGACTGATTAATAGTTAAGCATTAATTTAAAGAAGGCAGTTGATTGAAAGTAAGAGCATATCTGCTTATTGATTCAGCATAAAATTACTTTTTTTTTTCTTTTTATTAGATTTTCAAAAGAACACACACACACACAAATAAATAAAAATAAACCAGAACCGAACAAAACAGAGATAAGAAACAAATACTGTCAGCACTACCTACATATAAGATTAATACATACATGACATAGTAAGCATAAAATTACTTTGTTAAAGGATCCATAAATCTTTCCAGAGTACTATGGATGATGAAATAGTATTATTATTATTATTATTATTTAGAGCTGGGCAACGATTAAGATTTGTAATCGCGATTAATCACATGATTTTTCTGTGATTAATCGTATTATGCAAAAAATTCTAAATTGAATTCAAAACAAGTGTATTGCCCACTTTTTCATTTAAAAGTACTGCTGTATGAACACAAGTGCAATAACATTTGGTTTGCAAAAACTTTAAACAAATAAGGTGCTTTTTTACAGCAGTATTCCTTTCACATAGAAAGATTTAACTGCTATTTGTAAATCTCAACTTAAACATTAATGCAATCAAATTAAATATAAAATTAAATATAACGTTTTTATAGAAAATATTTTATAGTTTGTTATAGAAAAACAAGTTATGCTCAGAGTCCAGAACCTCGATCATAACATTATAACAGGCAACTTAGAGACCTGCACTATCGCGGGACACAACGCAGCAGAGTGCGGCGCGGGACAACACTTGATGGGGGTGCGGGCAGGTAGAGACTCGTGTTCAGGAAGCTGGAGAATAAGGGTGTACTCACACTAGGCAATCTTAATCGTGCCCGAGCGTGTTTGACCCCCAAAGCTTGGTTCGTTTGACTAGTGTGATCGCTCCGTGCCACGCTCGGGCGCGGTTCATTTAGCCGGCCCTGGCTCAGTTGGAAGAGGTGGGCCAAAGCGTGTTTCAGTTGGGCTCAGGCGCAGTACGCATGTAGTGTGAGCGCAGCACTTCTGATATGTGCAGAATGATTGCGTTAACCGTTTTTTTTTTTTTTTTCTCTGAGCATCAAAGTGATAGAGCTGTAAAGCAATAATTGTGAGAGGTCCATTGTTACTGCATCCCAGATGACTCAAAATAATAAACCACAAAGATAACAAAACGGCACTCCACTGTGCTGTGCGAGAGCGCTTCTATGCTCTCTTCACGTGCTATCGGAAACTTCCTAATTCCCACGTATAGGTCATGATATGCGAGCATGTAGCATTCTTTTTCTGTTAAAAAGAACAGTGAACATTGGTTTTTTAAATATTCTGCTTAGCCTAAATATTTATCGGGAGCGTATGTGAGCGTGCTGTAGTCTTAGGGCCACCCCAAATGCTCTCATTGTGGACGCGTGATGACGCCCATCCCAAGTCCATAACTGATCAACATCCCCCTCCTCCTGTGACCCTGGTTTGTCCTGTATGTTGTATTCGGAGCCAGTAGCAACAGACTTTCAATAATATAATAATAATAATAAATAATAATTAGGGATGCACCGCTACCTACTTTTTCCAGTACTCGCCCGATAACGATACTTTTATTTTTTGTACTTGCCGATACCGAGTACCGATACCAATATTTTTTTATTGCATTTGTAAATTTTTTAAAATATTGGGTACAGAAACCAAAAGAGTATGTATAATGTTAGTTGGTTAACTTAATTTTCAAATAGATACAGTCAAGCCAAAATGTATTCTGACACCTTCAACATTTCTCACATTATCACAGTTTATTCACTATAGTTTAGAAAATGGTAATAAAATATGACAAGAACTCAGAGTTAAACTGTCAGAACAAATTCAGCTTGATAATGTTAGATAACTTTGATAGAAAGGTATGTAATAGATTACAATCAACCAAAAATTAGACAGCTGTTAGTATGACAGTATTTACACAATTATCAATACTTAGTCGGGCAACCCTTTGCCTTAATGACAGCCTGTAGTCTCCTTGGCATGCTGTCACCCAGCTTCAAGCAAGTCTCAACTTCAATGTTTTTTCCCAGACTCGGTCTGAATAATTTTTGGTCCCAAATTTGTATCAATTTTACTGGTAGTCCACTGTATGAAGAATTTTTGGGTATGATTTGTCACAGTTTACTCTATTTTGCTATCCTCACTTACATAAATGAACTATAGTGTCCTGCACCCACTAGTAAAAAAAATAAAAAATTATATCTGGTCTCTGAATAATTTTTGGTTTGACTGTATATCCTTCGGTTATTTTCACACTTAATTATGCCCATTAAAATGTATTTTAAGTTTTTGTTACTTTCACTGTTCATTGTTTTGCTCTTTGGTACATCGTCTTTAATTTAATAGCATTGGAGCTGCTCCATTGCAGCGGCTCAGTACTGTAATCACAAGACGTTTTGCTGTAATAATGCAGGGAACCACTCGTTATAAATCTCCGAACTGTGATATTTTCAGAAATAGAAGTCGCGTTTTTTCATCTGAAACGTGCTGCGATTTATATTCCAAAGCCACTCATATAATGCAGAAACGTTCAAGCAAGCAAAACACATGCAACGCATGCACGTATTTGTACTGATGCAAAATGAGAGGACAGTAGTACAGCCTAGCGCATTTCACACAGGCTGCTAGATTGACTTTCGCCTGAAAGTCGTGTATGCCTAAGGTTAAAAAAAATAATGTTTATAGTGAATGCCCATATAAACAGTCTTATTTTTATGATTTAATTTGAATCCAAATGATGCGTACGTGTGCTAAGTAAGTGAACATCAAAGATCACACAACAGAATTGCGCGCGCACTCGCTCTCTCCTCCCCCCCTACCATTAAGTAACTTGTGCATTTTTTACTTACTTGTTTTTGACATATCTGACTGAACTACAAACTTTCCATTGATGTCTGTGAGAAAGATATATTCATTGACAAGCTTGCGCATCTGCGCCGCCGTGCGCTCAAGCCACTCAGCGTGCTTTGTTTATCAGCTCACGCAAATCAGCTATGCAGGCATTAATAATGAATGTTTAACATTATATTCATTGCAAACATATACTTCGTAGTAGACATCCTTAAACTCCATTCTGCTGTCTGTTGTTCTATTGTAGGTGTTTCTTTGTCTGAATACGGCACTTATCACATGCTGTGTGGTATCAGCGTTTGCCATCGGTGCATTTTAACGAGTACGAGAACGAGTACAGGAGATCAGTATCGGGCCCTGCATCCCTAATCATAATAACATAAACCGTGTGTTAATCCTCGATAAATTATTTTTCTGTGTTAATTAATGCTTAACTTGTCCCAGCCTATTATTATTATTATTATTACATACATATTTTTTTAAATAGCTGATGTCTAGAGAGCAGGGTTGTAGATACATACCAATCCAAAGTCTGGGGTCAGCAAGTTTTTTTTAAAGAAATTAACTATTTTATTAATCAAAGGATGATTTAAATAGACTAAAAAAAGATTTAAAAAAATGTCTATTCCAAATAAATTCTGTTTATTTGAACTTTCTATTAATTTAAAGAATTCTGAAAAAAAAATCTATTACAGTTTCCACAAAATATTAAGCAGCACAAATGTTTTCAACACTGATAACAATAAGAAAGGTTTTTGAGCAGCAAATCAGCAAAAAAAAAAACAGCAACATAGGCTCATTGTAAATACAGTACGTGCCTCTAAATACATTTCTACAAAATTGAAAAAAATCATACCTATACATACGAATCGCTGCAGTTTCCAGTTTAAGCGGAGCAAGATGAGACTGTTAAGGATCTAATAGGCTGCTGGAAAACGCTGAGCTGGTTAAAAAGGGACCAATAACTTCCATAAGTGATGTTCCCTGCATAGACAACTAGGAAGAAGAACATTTCATTATCTCAAACATCTAAAGCTTAGTGCTGCTCCTGAAGATCTTTATATATAGATTTCAGGAATAGAATAGAATAAAATAAAAGATAGCTAAGAGGACCGATAGTAATAATCAGTCCTCATCCTCTTTCCTAATGCATCACATGGCCAGCTCAGGGACTACAGGTGTAAATCGGAGATGCCAGCCATCGGATTTAAAGGGGAAATGGATTGGGTCCGTCCACACATCTGAGAGGTGCTCCAGACAGCAGTGCTGACCCAAAGGTCTCCATTAGCATTAAAGCTGTTCTCACACGCTCATTCAGTGTTTGAAAAAGATGCATTCTTCCTGGCAGGAGTAAAACATTCTGGCAGCAAACAAGGGGCAGAGTGCATGTCACACTAATCTCAGTCTATTAATCAAGGGCAGGTTGCATGTAAGGGGAATAAATAATTCACTAGTTGCAAAGAACAAATAAATTAAATCACAGTGATGTTGCAGTAAAAGGGTACGTGTGTCTCAAGAGAGAGTGCATGCTGCCAGGATAACTACAAATTACCTCATTTCAGGTACACAAATAACTATTATAAATGACTTTAGAAAGGTTTCGAAAGTAATCAAAACTCAGGAAAAAGTGGAGAACAAAGCAGAGCGACAAACACTGAATCTATACTGTGAGAGACAGGTCTTATTTTACACCAAATCTAGAGACTAACAAGTCATGTGACCATTCCATAACAGCCAATGTGAATAAATAAGTAAATATGTATACATATTTACATATACATACATAACTATAACATTTCTATTATATATATAAATAAATATTTTTATACCTAAAAATAAAACTTCCTTAAGTGTATGCATGAATGTCGATGTGTACACACACATATCATGTAAACCAAACTTTTATTTTGGATGCGCTTAATTGTGAGTTAATCATTTGACAGCACTATAATCCAATATTAAACAGTTTGCACTGCTTAATATTTTTTGTGAAACTGCGCTACATTGTTTTTGGCATTCTTTGAATAGAAAGTCAAAGCACTCATCAAAATAATTAATTTTAAAAAATATATATATATTTCGTAGATACATGCTTGTCTGGATAATTTAGATATTAATGAAAAATTAAATCATTGAATGAATTAAAATATTCCATAATTAACATCTATATATAATATATACAACTTATAACGCAATCTATATATAATAATTAAACCTCTGTACACTATACAAATACTGACAAATCACTAAGAAAGTGACAGTAAAATCAGAGCACAAAGCCAAAGGCAAACCACTGCAATTACTAGTACCATTCATTGTGCAATATGCCTAATATAGCAAAACAGATACACAAGAGTGCAACTAGAGGACAAACGCAGACATACACAATGATGGAACTGCAAATCACTGGGGGAAACGTCAGAGACAGATAATGTAACGGAAGAACCAACCAGAGAGGATACAAGCATGGATGGGTCGGGATGTAGTTAGATTCAAGATGCATTACTCCTTTTCATAACAATAGCGGAGTACAAAAGAGTTGCACCGAAAGAATAGGAGGGTAGAAGAGAAAGAAAAAAAGAAAAGAAAAGCAAGGGCACACTTAATCCAAATACTCCTGACATCTCCTGACACAACTCAAGTCATTGTATAGACGCTTAACCTTCAGCACAGAGGCCTTTTGTTGTTTAGGGATGAGATGTGATTGCATCCCGCCACATACGGCACAGCGATTCATCACACGCTATAAATTCCCTCAGTGTACATGCTGATGGCCATGGAAAATGCCACTGGTATCGGTGTCTTCAAGTCTTAATCATCATATGTTTGTATCTGTCACCAGTGCCAGCAGAGCCCGGTCAGAAGACACCACACAGGGAGACACGGAGGATATAAAAAAAAGAGGGCCGAATAAATTCATGCAGCAAAGTCAAACTTGTCGTGGCATCACAATCAAAATGACACTGATTGCTAAAGCTTCCTCAAAGGACGGTGTGCTGGGTTTTGAAGGACACTCTTCATTAACAAAGCACCCGTGAGATGTTGAGTCACATGACCAGCTGTGACCATCAAGTGTGAATGGAGAACGGTGAGTGGCGAGTACATTAGGCAGACGTCAAAAACATCCCATCTGTGAAAGTATCATCAATCATCTTCCATAAACTTAATATAATAATCGTGACTTTGCCAAGTAGGATGCATTGCTAGATCAACAACCTTGCTTGCTTGTCCTGGAACATTCCTATCAAACAATTAGGTTTCAGGGAG
>JADLZN010007614.1:0-39688 GCA_018155175.1 Sinocyclocheilus anophthalmus | reverse complement strand
TGCTCAGCAAAGCCCTATTCCTTTCCCCTTCCCCCAGTAAGTTTTTTTATACATGTTTCATATGGAGACCATTAGTTGTGCCATCTGAGCCTGGTTGTGGTGAAAAATGTTTGACGTCTATCGAGACGTCTGCTGTGATGTCATTAGTAGACCTAGGAGCACAGGGAGTATCATATGGGACCGGGGGAGGTGGGAAGGAGGGAGGTTGCGCTACAAGCTGAACCAGATGATGGTACAAAAAAACCTCAAATGAGTTCATCTTAAAAGCCTGTTGATCCCAAGACATGTTCATGGTTTTTAGGATTGACACGCAATGAATTGTACAAAGCTTTGCACCAACGCATTACCATAAGTCAGTCCATGTTTCAAAACACTTTCAATGTAGTTGTTTGATGTTCTTTAAATAAAGTCTATGGCATAATTCACTGAAGGAGTTTTGACAGTGCAGATCATGTCTTTGAGGATATAGATCCCATACAAGAAACACATGGGTTCTGTCTGAAACCTGAAAATGCCGTCTTTTTTCAAAAGAAGCATTGGGCTTTTAGACATTAAATATTGACTTGGTTACAAAGTTAAAGTTCAATTAAATTTGTTTTATAACAGGGCTTTTTAAATTTCAAAAATAATTACAATAATAATAACTATCAATAATTTTTCACAACATGCAATAATTTTATTCTATTGACAGACCTAGTTTTATGTTTTTAGTACTCTTATTGATAATTGTTAATATATAATAAAAATAATTATAATTATACATATTTCAAGAAGAAAGACACTTGCAAGGTGATCTGTGGCATCAAAAAAATTATGATGCCTAGCCTGTCTGAATTTTTCTTTGGAGTTTTCTTTGGAGTTAGTCAATATTTATGGACATTGAAAAGTAACAAGAAAATGGTGATTCTAATCACCTCATAGAGGACAGAGATAAAAAAAATTATTCCTATTCACCATCCCCCACTGACATGTCTTACTGCTCCTATTGCCACCAGTCTGATCTGAACAATGCATGCAGCCAAATGAAAAACATCCCCCCCCCCACCCCCCCCACCCCCTCCCCCCCCCCCCCCCCACCACCCCCCCCCCCCCCCCCACACAATGATCAGGACCACCGTGACAGAAAAGAATATCCTGCCACACCATTGTCCAAGTGGTCTGCATTACACTTTTTTTTTTTACAGCTCCATTTTCTGTGGAAATAATTCCACTTCCTATAAAAATAAACCACAACCATGGGAATCTTTGTTCATCCAAGACATGTGCAGTTGAGCACAACTGAGCATCCGGACCGAGATCATAGTTTTTGTTTTCAAATGGAAGAAGGAGAAACATATTAAGCCGTTTCATTGACTAATTGTGTTAACATGAATTTATATAGCCCCATTTATCTTTGGCATGCACTGTATGAAATGTGTGACCTACAAAATGGTCCATTCATATTCCCTGTGCTTGGAGAAGGGATGGCAGCATACTGAGAGAGAGGGAGATTTGGGCAACTGTGGTTTCTCATATGACCAACAGTTATTCAGAGCTCGAAATATGAACCATGGACATTTGACCTCTCTGTCTGTTACTCAGCAGATCTAAAATTAGTTATAATTGCAGCCTGAAGGGTGAAAAAGGCAGAATATATGGTTTGTTGGAGCCACAGCTTGGTGGCTTCTTATTCCGAAGCATTTAGAGGGACAGGAACGGCTTGTCCTTCTCTGGAAGCACCATGGCTCAGGGACTGCTAGTGAAGACGCTTATTCACTGGCCACAGAAACCACATTCTCCAGGAACATCATCCCTATTCACACACTCTATCATCCACAGGAATTGACAAGAACGGCAAGAAAAACTGTCTGGAAACCTCACAGGCATGTATTATTTCATCTCTACAAAGCATTTAGCAGTGTAGCACATGCAGAAGCCTGTCAGACAATGAGACATGGCATGACGATTATGACAACGGTTTTGTCAGGAGAACAATGAATAGAGCTCAAGATGTTTCCCAGGTGCTGTCAGCTCCGTGAAGACGTTGTCTTGACTAAGCATATAGGAAGAAAAAGTCTTGATTTTTTTATAAGATAGATGTCCAAAACTTCCATTCGATTAAAAGTCCTATTACTTTCAGTCATGCGCTTCCAGAAGAAAATCGTGCAGCTTTTGTGATTAAAAGGTCTCTGTGAAGCATTCCTCAGTGATATGTTTGACGCAGGTTATCTTGGCTTGAATAAGGGCGAGAGGGAATGAGGTTCAGTCACTGGGAAAAAAAGATAAGAAGAGAGCGATTAGGATAACATGTCAGTTCCATCATGCAGAAAGCAGCATTAGGTACATCTCCAAGTTTAATCCAGTCAGCTTGGCGTGTCGGTTTTCACTTTGTATAAATATTAAATTACTTCTAACATTCTTTCGCTAACGTTCAAGGCGGTTTTAATGGAGAATGTCGAAACATTATGAGCTTCCCAAAAATCTTGATATAAAACAAATAAAATGCAAGTTTTTCATTATTGTTGTTGTTTGGCCAAGAATTCTGCATCTTTTGAAAGCCTAGACAATATGAATCTGTGGTTGAAACACTTAACTTTGAGGGTTAAAGGTGAAAATTTTTCCCAGATTCATCTGAGAGAATTAAATCTCAGGGTTTTCATCAGGATTTTCACCGCAACTGGATTAATTAATTTTGACGTTTTTATGATTTAATAAAAATTTTCGTACGTTTTATGATTGATTTTTGTTTTATTGCAACTGTATTAAATAAGTAGTTTAGTTTTATGAAAATTTATAATTTTTCGTACGTTTTCTGATTTGATTTGTTTTTATTGCAACTGTATTAAATTAATTTGACGTTTTATGATTTAATAAATTTTTTGTACGTTTTCTGATTTGATTTGTTTTTATTGCAACTGTATTAAATTAATTTGACGTTTTATGATTTAATAAATTTTTCGTACGTTTTCTGATTTGATTTGTTTTATTGCAACTGTATTAAATTAATTTGACGTTTTATGATTTAATAAATTTTTTTGTACGTTTTCTGATTTGATTTGTTTTTATTGCAACTGTATTAAATTAATTTGACGTTTTATGATTTAATAAATTTTTTTGTACGTTTTCTGATTTGATTTGTTTTTATTGCAACTGTATTAAATTAATTTGACGTTTTATGATTTAATAAATTTTTTTGTACGTTTTCTGATTTGATTTGTTTTTATTGCAACTGTATTAAACTAATTTGACGTTTTATGATTTAATAAAATTTTTTGTACGTTTTCTGTTTTGATTTGTTTTTATTGCCACTGTATAAAATTAATTTGACGTTTTATGATTTAATAAAATTTTTTGTACGTTTTCTGTTTTGATTTGTTTTTATTGCCACTGTATAAAATTAATTTGACGTTTTATGATTTAATAAAATTTTTTGTACGTTTTCTGTTTTGATTTGTTTTTATTGCCACTGTATAAAATTAATTTGACGTTTTATGATTTAATAAAATTTTTTGTACGTTTTCTGTTTTGATTTGTTTTTATTGCCACTGTATAAAATTAATTTGACGTTTTATGATTTAATAAAATTTTTTGTACGTTTTCTGTTTTGATTTGTTTTTATTGCCACTGTATTAAATTAATTTGACGTTTTATGATTTAATAAATTTTTCGTACGTTTTCTGATTTGATTTGTTTTATTGCAACTGTATGAAATTAATTTGACATTTTATGATTTAATACATTTTTCGTACGTTTTCTGATTTGATTTGTTTTATTGCAACTGTATTAAATTAATTTGACATTTTATGATTTAATAAATTTTTCGCACGATTTCTGATTTGATTTGTTTCATTGCCACTGTATGAAATTAATTTGACATTTTATGATTTAATAAATTTTTCGCACGATTTCTGATTTGATTTGTTTCATTGCCACTGTATGAAATTAATTTGACATTTTATGATTTAATAAATTTTTCGCACGATTTCTGATTTGATTTGTTTCATTGCCACTGTATGAAATTAATTTGACATTTTATGATTTAATAAATTTTTCGCACGATTTCTGATTTGATTTGTTTCATTGCCACTGTATGAAATTAATTTGACATTTTATGATTTAATAAATTTTTCGCACGATTTCTGATTTGATTTGTTTCATTGCCACTGTATGAAATTAATTTGACATTTTATGATTTAATAAATTTTTCGCACGATTTCTGATTTGATTTGTTTCATTGCCACTGTATGAAATTAATTTGACATTTTATGATTTAATAAATTTTTCGCACGATTTCTGATTTGATTTGTTTCATTGCCACTGTATGAAATTAATTTGACGTTTTATGATTTAATAAATTTTTCGTACGTTTTCTGATTTGATTTGTTTTATTGCAACTGTATGAAATTAATTTGACATTTTATGATTTAATACATTTTTCGTACGTTTTCTGATTTGATTTGTTTTATTGCAACTGTATTAAATTAATTTGACGTTTTATGATTTAATAAATTTTTCGTACGTTTTCTGATTTGATTTGTTTTTATTGCAACTGTATTAAACTAATTTAATGTTTTATGATTTAATACATTTTTCGTACGTTTTCTGATTTGATTTGTTTTATTGCAACTGTATTAAATTAATTTGACATTTTATGATTTAATAAATTTTTCGCACGATTTCTGATTTGATTTGTTTCATTGCCACTGTATGAAATTAATTTGACATTTTATGATTTAATAAATTTTTCGCACGATTTCTGATTTGATTTGTTTCATTGCCACTGTATGAAATTAATTTGACATTTTATGATTTAATAAATTTTTCGCACGATTTCTGATTTGATTTGTTTCATTGCCACTGTATGAAATTAATTTGACATTTTATGATTTAATAAATTTTTCGCACGATTTCTGATTTGATTTGTTTCATTGCCACTGTATGAAATTAATTTGACATTTTATGATTTAATAAATTTTTCGCACGTTTTCTGATTTGATTTGTTTTTATTGCCACTGTATGAAATTAATTTGACGTTTTATGATTTAATAAATTTTTCGTACGTTTTCTGATTTGATTTGTTTTATTGCAACTGTATTAAATTAATTTGACATTTTATGATTTAATAAATTTTTCGCACGTTTTCTGATTTGATTTGTTTTATTGCCACTGTATGAAATTAATTTGACATTTTATGATTTAATACATTTTTCGTACGTTTTCTGATTTGATTTGTTTTTATTGCAACTGTATTAAATTAATTTGACATTTTATGATTTAATAAATTTTTTTGTACGTTTTCTGATTTGATTTGTTTTTATTGCAACTGTATTAAACTAATTTAATGTTTTATGATTTAATACATTTTTCGTACGTTTTCTGATTTGATTTGTTTTATTGCAACTGTATGAAATTAATTTGACATTTTATGATTTAATAAATTTTTCGCACGTTTTCTGATTTGATTTGTTTTATTGCCACTGTATGAAATTAATTTGACGTTTTATGATTTAATAAATTTTTCGTACGTTTTCTGATTTGATTTGTTTTATTGCAACTGTATTAAATTAATTTGACATTTTATGATTTAATACATTTTTCGTACGTTTTCTGATTTGATTTGTTTTTATTGCCACTGTATGAAATTAATTAGACATTTTATGATTTAATACATTTTTCGTACGTTTTCTGATTTGATTTGTTTTATTGCAACTGTATTAAATTAATTTGACATTTTATGATTTAATAAATTTTTCGCACGATTTCTGATTTGATTTGTTTCATTGCCACTGTATGAAATTAATTTGACATTTTATGATTTAATAAATTTTTCGCACGATTTCTGATTTGATTTGTTTCATTGCCACTGTATGAAATTAATTTGACGTTTTATGATTTAATAAATTTTTCGTACGTTTTCTGATTTGATTTGTTTTATTGCCACTGTATGAAATTAATTAGACATTTTATGATTTAATACATTTTTCGTACGTTTTCTGATTTGATTTGTTTTTATTGCCACTGTATGAAATTAATTAGACATTTTATGATTTAATACATTTTTCGTACGTTTTCTGATTTGATTTGTTTTATTGCAACTGTATTAAATTAATTTGACATTTTATGATTTAATAAATTTTTCGCACGATTTCTGATTTGATTTGTTTCATTGCCACTGTATGAAATTAATTTGACATTTTATGATTTAATAAATTTTTCGCACGTTTTCTGATTTGATTTGTTTTATTGCCACTGTATGAAATTAATTTGACATTTTATGATTTAATAAATTTTTCGCACGTTTTCTGATTTGATTTGTTTTTATTGCCACTGTATTAAATTAATTTGACATTTTATGATTTAATACATTTTTCGTACGTTTTCTGATTTGATTTGTTTTATTGCCACTGTATGAAATTAATTAGACATTTTATGATTTAATACATTTTTCGTACGTTTTCTGATTTGATTTGTTTTATTGCAACTGTATTAAATTAATTTGACATTTTATGATTTAATAAATTTTTCGCACGATTTCTGATTTGATTTGTTTCATTGCCACTGTATGAAATTAATTTGACGTTTTATGATTTAATAAAATTTTTTGTACGTTTTCTGTTTTGATTTGTTTTTATTGCCACTGTATAAAATTAATTTGACGTTTTATGATTTAATAAATTTTTCGCACGTTTTCTGATTTGATTTGTTTTATTGCCACTGTATGAAATTAATTTGACGTTTTATGATTTAATAAATTTTTCGCACGTTTTCTGATTTGATTTGTTTTATTGCCACTGTATGAAATTAATTTGACATTTTATGATTTAATACATTTTTTTGTACGTTTTCTGATTTGATTTGTTTTATTGCAACTGTATTAAATTAATTTGACATTTTATGATTTAATAAATTTTTCGCACGTTTTCTGATTTGATTTGTTTTATTGCAACTGTATTAAATTAATTTGACATTTTATGATTTAATTGACCAATCAATACATTTTATGGTTTTATTTTAAGTTGTTTTCATTTTTAAAAAAAAAATTATGATTTAATAAATTGTGTATTGTCATTTTATTTAAAATTATTTTATTTCAATTTACTGCAATACTTTAGACGTGATTATTGATTATGTTAAATTATAATTAATCCACACTTACAAAACCAATATGATGAGGCTAGTAATAAGCCAGGACATGTTTATTATAGCTTTATGAGTTATTGGTTATTTGCAGATAAAAAGTCTCTTTACACAATGACTGTATCTTGATTCTAATGTGAAAACTGCATCTGCTCACAATCAGCAGCAGGTGGCGCTATTAGATCAGCACCGAGTGAAAACCATTACATTCATCCAGTTAGCAGACATGAGACATACGTCCTCAAACTCCTGCAATTATTTTGCCAACATAAAATATATTTTAAAAAGTAAATTGAAACGTTTGTAATAAAAAAAAAACATTCCAAACCAATCAAAAAAATTATAATATAATAATTTGTACTCAAGGGTTTTTAAATTTATTTTTGTATATTATCGTATTCATTGTAGAGTTTTTGTTGGGTAATTTTAGGTGCTTTTGTCATTTTTATTAGTTTTATATTTCTATTTAGTTCTATTTCAGTTTTAGTACACAAGTCATTTTAGTACCTCAACTTAAACATTAATATTAGAAATGTTGCTTTGGCAACAAACTGAAATCAGTTTATGTTTTCATCTAATGTTTATATTTCATTTTTATATAAACATGTCCAATTTTAAGAGAAAACATTTCAAAGCACCTCAGTCTGCTAATTGAGCTGCTAAAACAGTGCATCTGAGTGTAATGGCAAATCAGAGCCAATTGTTTACTAGTAGCTGTGCCCACAATATGGTTTCTGAAGTGTCTCTGCGCCTCCCGATTACGAGAGAGGACTTTGTTTTTAGTCGAATGATATAAAAACATAACGAGGACTATAAAATATTACAGCAGTGACACGCAAGCAACCTTTGCATCTTGGTTTTTACAGTGAAACACACAGATTTAGGAAGGGAGTTACACATTAAACTGCAGCACACAGCTCTGCGACCAATGCATAAATTATACGCCCCGTTTCTAGTTAGTTGTGCGAGTACATAACTCACCCGTGGTGCACACTGACACACACTCACATCAGGATGGACACGGCCAGCGTCGCCTCCAGCGCTCAGGAACGGCCCAAATGGGACAATAAGGCCCAGTATCTGCTGACGTGCATCGGATTCGCCGTGGGACTCGGGAACGTCTGGAGATTCCCGTACCTCTGCCAGATCTACGGAGGAGGTGACTGGATTATTCATATTTACTGGCAAAATAGTGCAGAGGATGATGTGGATTAGAGTGGTTTTAGATCAACTTCTATGCTGAGAAATATTCAGTGTGTAGGATTTACTCTAAAACAATTTTCAATATATATATATTATATAATTATATTTTTTGATGTTATATATTACATTATTTTCACAGTCATTATTTCGTAACACAAAGACTAAAAAATAAAAAATTACTAAAACGAATCTACAAATTACATGAAAAACAGACTATACTAAAAAAAAAAAAATGTATTCAAAATATTAAAAACTGTAATAGTTTGACACTTACGATAATGACTCTAATTGTGAAAATTAGTTAAGATACCGGCCGTGTATACCGGTGACTTGCAACCTCGTATCTGTCATTCACCCGCTAACAGTTCCACTCCTTTCCTTCGCTTTTGTTTCCTTTTCTACCATTATTTCCCCGTTGTTTTCCCCCTTGGGCATATCCTAAAACACAAATAACATCAATATTAATAACGCTTACTAACGTATAGTCACTTGTCACGTTGTCCCTAGGGTTACGAATACAGTTACCCTGTTAGCAAATGAACCATTTCTGTAAAGTGATGTAAAAATACTTTATGATTGCTGTTGAAAGTTCCTGAAGTCATTAAATAATAAATCAACTTCCTGGAGTTATCAAATAATTAATTATATTAGGCAATAATCAAATCGATCACAATAAATGCTCTCATGTCATTTCAATACTATTTACAGCTGTTCTTTGTTATGAAAAGGATAACAAAACACTAACCCAGTTATTCAATGCCTAAGTGTTTTACATTTGCATTTATGCATTTAGCATATGCAGAAATTTATTCATTTTATCCAAAGGAACAAAAGCAATTTGTCAAACAGCAACAATATATTATAAAACTCACCAGTTATTCACACAGCTACATTAGCAAGAATGAAACACAAAAGTCCGATAGTATCAATATCGAAATTGTGGGTTGATTCCTTATAGTATATATATAGAGGTACAATAAAAATGTATATACAATAAAAATTAAATAAAAAATAAACTATAGTAATCAACAAAAATCTAATGTTATAATATACTGGATATATATATATACAAACACACACCCCACTTTAGTTATGTATGATTGATTATATATTCAGTATTATTATTTTTTATCGATTTTTATTTCATGTTTATTTTTTAAAAGCACCAACAATATTTGTAAAATACAATGCTGCATTTATTGGTCAACAATATTAGGGGGACAAATTCAGATATCACTAATGTTTGGGGTTTCATTACTTTTAAATTTACTACTAAATATCGGAGTTACTTTTGCAAATGAGTAATGCAAGTTACTTTGTTTTCCCATTTACTGACTGACAGCTCTCCTGTCCGCATGTTGAGAGAAATCGAGAGTAAGTGCAGAGATAGAGGCACTTCCTTCAGCCTGAGGATTATTCATTTCACTTTTGGTGTAAAAGGGCCTTTACAGTTGCCAAAGTATAACTTTCGGGGTTTTGTTATTTAATAAAAACCAAAAAAAGCAGCTCAGCCCAGGGGACATAAGTAGAGTAACCGCACAAAAGTAACATAATGCGTTACTTTCCATAAAAAGTAACAAAGTAACGCAATTAGTTACTTTTTTTGTGGAGTTACACAATATTGTAATGCATTACTTTCCTTAAAAATTAACAATGTAACACAATAAGTTACTTTTTTATTGAGTAACGCAATACTGTAATGAATTAATTTCCATAAAACGTAACAATGTAACACAATAAGTTATTTTTAATTGAGTAACGCAATGCTGTAATGCATTACTTTCCATAAAAAAAGTAACTAAGTAACACAATAAGTACTTTTTATAGAGTAACGCATATTGTAATCTATTACTTCCTAAAAAGTAACAAAGGTAACACAATACGGTACTTTTTTTAAGTATGAGTAACGCAATTTACTGGAATGCATTTCTTTCCATAAAAAGCAACAATGTAACACAATAAGTTACTTTTTATCGAGTAACGCAATATTGTAATATATTACTTTCCATAAAAAGTAACAATGTAACACAATACGTTACTTTTTTTATTGAGTAACGCTATACGCAAGGCAGTACTTTCCATAAAAAGCAACAATTGGTAACACAATAAGTTACGTTTTATGGAGTAACTCAATATTGTAACGCATTACTTTCCATAAAAAAGTATCTATGTAACGTAATTAGTTACTTTTTTATCGAGTAACGCAATATTGTAAATCAATTACTTTCCATAAAACGTAATAATGTAACACAATAAGTTATTTTTTATTGAGTAAAGCAATATTGTAATGCATTACTTTCCATAAAAAGCAACAATGTAACACAATAAGTTACTTTTTATTGAGTAACGCAATATTGTAATACATTACTTTCATAAAAGTAACTAAGTAATCCAATAAGTATTTTATGGAGTAACGCAATATTGTAATCTATTACTTTCCATAAAAAGTAACAATGTAACACAATACGTTACTTTTTAATTGAGTAACGCAATACTGTAATGCATTACTTTCCATAAAAAGCAACAATGTAACACAATAAGTTACTTTTTATTGAGTAACGCAATATTGTAATATATTACTTTCCATAAAAAGTAACAATGTAACACAATATGTTACTTTTTATTGAGTAACACAATATTGTAATGCATATTTCACTCAAAAGCACAAGGAAACTATCAATAATGTTACCCTTTTTTATTGAGTAACGCAATATGTATGAATGTACGTTCCATATACAAAGCAACAATGGAACAAAATATAGTTATTTGTTATTGAGTAAAGCAATCTGGTATGCATTACTTTCCATATTAAAAGCAACAATGTAACAACAATAAGTTAGCTTTTTATTGAGTAACGCAATATTGTAATGCAATTACTTTCCATAAAAAGCAACAAGGTAACACAGATAAGGTATTTGTTAGTGAGTACGCAATTATGTAATCTATTCGTTCCATAAAAAAGCAACCAATGTAACACCTTAGTATAAGTGATGTTTTATTGGGAGTAACGCAATCTTGTAATCATTACTTTCCATATAAACAGTCAACAATGTTAACACAATAAGGTATTTTTTATTGAGAACGCAATATGTATCTATTTACTTTCCATTCCAATAAAACCCGGAAAAAATAGCCCCCACACTACAAAACATGTAACACCAATAGTAGTGAGTGAGGTTGTATCTCGCTCTATTCTTTCCCGCCCCCCTTAAGCAATATTGTAATCTAAGTACTTTCCATAAAAAAGTATCTATGTAACGTAATTAGTTACTTTTTTTATTGAGTAACGCAATATTGTAATCTATTACTTTCCATAAAAAGCAACAATGTAACACAATAAGTTACTTTTTATTGAGTAACGCAATATTGTAATCTATTACTTTCCATAAAAAGCAACAATGTAACACAATAAGTTACTTTTTTATCGAGTAATGCAATATTTGGAATGAATTACTTTCAATAAAGAGTAACTAAGTAACACAATTAGTTACTTTTTAAGGAGTAAAGCAATATTGGAATGCATTACTCTTAAAAGTAACAATGTAACACACTCTAGCACGGTTAATTTTTATTGAGTAACGCAATATTGTAATCTATTACTTTCCATAAAAAGCAACAATGTAACACAATAAGTTACTTTTTATCGAGTAATGCAATATTGTAATGAATTGCTTCTAAAAGTAACTTTCCCCAACACTGCGTATCAGTATTTGAACAGTCAGATCTGGAGGTTGTTGTTTTGTTGTGTGTATCAGGTGCGTTCCTGATTCCGTACCTGATCGCGCTGGTCTTCGAGGGGCTGCCACTGCTGTATCTGGAGCTGGCCATTGGTCAGAGTCTGAGGAAGGGCAGCATCGGCGTCTGGCACTCCATCTCTCCTCTGCTGGGTGGAGTCGGTGAGTGAAACACATTCATCTGCATGTTACTTGTCCCACTACACACTCCCATGCATCCCATTCTTCAGACACTGTTTCTCTTTCTTCCATGCAGCCTCCTCAGATTAAATGAAACTACATCAGTTATGTTCCTAAACTAACTTCGATGTTGGCTTGACAAAGCCTTGTTTGAAATAACTGTCAAGTCTAACCTATCTCTACTCTGCCCCTTTCCGTCATAAAAAATTCAGGTATATCGAAAACTCCGGTGTTCCTCTTTCACTTTTATAGGTTACTAGCTAACATTCCTCCAAAATATTTAACATAGTTGCGATTCATGAGTTACATGCATGTTAAACATGTTTTATGCACATGATGATACAATTTAGCCTATGTTGGATAAAATGTTTAGCACACACTTGTAATCAGATTCAGACCTGTTGCTGAAATGATTTGCATGTTATTAACATGATTTAGACATGTGTTACCGCCATTTATTGCTTGTTTAACATGATTAGAAATGGGGTTAACATGTTGTCTGATTTCGTGTTTCTTTAGCATATTCTAGCTTACCTTCCACCCCGTTTCTAGCACGTACTTCTCTGCCGCGTTGTATTCACATGTTGTAGCACACCTCGTTTAACATCCTTGCGCCATTAACATGCTGTGCGTTGAATCCTAGCTTGTCATTTTGCATGTCTCATCTACACCATCTGCGCATGACGATATGTCGTTTAGTATTACTGTTGTAACTGCATTAGCATGTTCGGTTACAACATGTTGTATCATGTTTAGCATTACGTGCTGAGCTCACTTTGCAGTACTATCACCCGCCTGTCTCCGCCTAACTCGAGTGCTGTAGCAAGCTTTTACTTGTGTATACATCGCTAACATGTGTTTGATGAAATGATGTTGCTGTTTGTTAACATGATTAATGGTGTAACATGTGGTGCGATTCATGTTTTAGCATATTGCTAGCCTAATTTAGTATGTTGTTAACATGTTTTAGCACTAAGACGATTAACATGTAGCCATGATGCTAGCATGATTAGCATACTGCTAGCATATTTTAACACATTGTTAACATGATTAACATGTTGCTGGCATGATTTGCATGTTGTTAACCTGATTAGAATATTGTTAGTTAACATGTTTTAATTTAATATGTTGATAGTATTATTTAGCGCATTGCTGACATGTTTTTATTTAATATGTTAATATGTTGATAGCATGTTGCTAACATGATTTAACACATTGCTAGCATGTTTTAACATGATTTAATATGTTGCAAGCATGATTTAGCATAGTCATTAAGCTTTGCTGGTGACAGACAGCTTAAACACTCTGTACAAAAGTTTTCACCCCCTCAGTGAAAGTCTATGGGACTTTCATTTATAGTTTTGATAGGTCCGGCTTTGCCAAGCCAACATCCTAACATCAGCGGGCTTGTTTTTACAGCTGTGAAACATGCTGAATTTTCTCTTTCTTTATTCTCTGGTTGTTGCTTTCTGTGGAGTTCTGTGATTTTTTTATGGTT
This sequence comes from Sinocyclocheilus anophthalmus, assembly GCA_018155175.1. Taxonomy (NCBI): domain Eukaryota; kingdom Metazoa; phylum Chordata; class Actinopteri; order Cypriniformes; family Cyprinidae; genus Sinocyclocheilus; species Sinocyclocheilus anophthalmus. The sequence continues at coordinate 25,957 of JADLZN010007614.1, read as the reverse complement.
GAATGTTTAATGTGTTGTCAGATTGTGTTCCTGCATATCAAGCCTTTATGAGCTCATAAAAGCATTATTGGGTTATTACCGTATGATTGCACTTGTGTTGGCAGGCGTGGCGTCGATGATCATCTCGTTGCTGGTGGGTTTGTTTTATAACACCATCCTGGCCTGGGTTCTTTGGTATTTCTTCCACTCGTTTCAGGAGCCGCTGCCCTGGAGCCAATGCCCCATCAACGAGAACAACAACGGTACTGAGAGAAAAACACACGCCAGGAACACTGCAGAACAAATACAGCACTTCAGTCGATTTGGACATTTCTTTCATCACAATTAAGCTTGTTTGTTGTGCGGTGCCCATAAATGCAATATAATGAATATTAAGTGAAGGTTGAGGTTTAGACAGGAAGTAATGAAAATAAAAACATCAGAATACTGTAAATCATAAAAGTTAAAAGAGAGAGAGAGAGAGAGAAGAGCAATTTTACAAAACCTGTCAAGGCCTGTCAGCATGTCTCAGTCATAATTTCAATAAATATAAGCATACATTTAAATAAATATACATTAAATAAAACATCATATTAATAAATATAGGACTACAAAATACGTAAATCAATATATCTACATATGAATAAAAGAAAATAATAAAAAATATAAATTATAATTAAAGTAAAGAAATTCAAACAAACTAATCAATAACATCAAAACTATTACAATACATTAAATAATGAAAATAAATAAATAAAATGTCATGCAATAAAATTTTAAACTATCAAATAGAGAAATAAAATTTACAATAACAATGTTAACATAAGTTGAATATATATACAATTCCAATTAATAAACCTACCTATATAAAGGAATTCTCAACATCTGTAAATAAATAAATCAAAAATATCATAAAACAAATAAAACTCTACATTAAAGTAAAGAAAATACAACAAATAAATCCCTTAAAAATGTAAAAGAATAAAATATACATTAAGTCTATAAAGTAATTATGTACTACATTAAGCAATAATACCGTATATATATATATCTTAATCAAGTATATAAATACACAAATTAAGACATAACATATTATATAGATAAAGCAAGATTTACTAATATATGTTTTTTCCCAAGTATCTGAGTGTTTGTTATCTGGCCGGGCTGTTGAGGGTAGGTGGAGTAGTGTGGTCGCCAGCACCGCGTCGAACTACTTCTGGTACAAGACAGACACTGAACCTCACGCCGGACATCGGCAAGCGGCTCGCTGCAGTTGGCTCGTCGTGTTGGCGGCCTCGGCCTGGATCATCGTCACATCTCTTCATACTGGGCTCGAGACCATCGTCCAGGTGACACCAACCGTCCCCAAACAACAGCTTTACTGAGCTTTATCACGGTTATTTGTTGATTGTGTTGATAGTTACCCTGCATTTGAATGCTTTCAGAACTCTGATACATTTTTTTCATCAATAAAGCGTTTTTTAATACAAAAGTCAAAACTAATATGTTTCAAAACCTACTGTATCTAATCGCAACTTCTCATTATAATGACTGCTAAAATAATCAAAAGTTTTGATGTTACTGTGTTTTACCTGCATTTGATCCTTTTTGATAATCCTTTGAAATTTCAATTACACATGAACCAGAGGCAATATATCTATATATATCTATATATATATATATATATTATATACAAAACAGATTTTTGTCAATATGATTGAAAATAGGTTGGAATATATCTTGTAAGAATTTATAAGAACACATAATCTGAGAATTATTAACCCCATTGGAGTGAATGGAGTTTAATTAAAAATCTATTGAATTTATAACACGATTGCTCAAAAACTAATTTATGAAACCTACATATTTATTTCTAACAAAACAAACATTACTCGAAGTTTTAAAACCAGATTAAATCATTTTACTTGCAAAAATGTTTCAAAGTGATCAGTTTTTCATGCTGTAATGGTTCATCACTAATTGTAAATATTCATGTTCAGCAAAAAAAAATCACTCCAAAGTGTGTAGATTTTTGGGAAAAGTTTTTGGCACTAATATATCTTCATATATAATTTTACAAAAAGTATTTTTGACACCTAATGGTTCTCCATACATACCCGGGTCAAAAATGACCCGAACACGAAACACATTATATCTCTGAAAAAATAACTGTAAAAAATCTGAAAAAAATAAACAACGTGTGTTTTGATGCTCTCAAATTATCTGCAGAGTTTCATTGCCTTACTGAAAACTATGCATTGCTCAGTAGTGTTTCTCTGGACTGTGTTGCAGGCCGTGTATGTGACGTCCACGTTTCCATACCTGGTGTTGACCATCTTTCTGGTGAGGGCCCTTACTCTGCCCGGGGCCACAGACGGGCTTCGGTACCTCTTCACTCCAGACGTGAGTCTCTCTCACACACACTCACACATGTGTTTTCCCTGTTTTATGGGGACATTCCATAGGCGAAATGGTTTTTATACTGTACAAACCGTAAAATGTTCTATCGCCCTACACCTAAACCTACACCTCACAGAAAACTTTCTGCATTTTTAAAATTTTTACAAACTCATTGTGTATGATTTATAAGCTTGTTTCCTCATGGTGATCAAAAAAATGTCCCCACAAGGTCAAAATTTACTTGTATTACTATCCTTGTGGGAACATTTGGTCCCCATACATGATAAATCCCAGGTAGGTACCCACTCACACACACTCTCTCTCACAACCACAACACACCACACACACACACACACACACACACCACCACTCACTCTCCCTCACACACACTCTCCTCTCTCACAACAACCCACCACGCGCCTCTCTCTCACACACACACACCCACATACACACACATAGTCACACCTCTCTCTCTCACACACCACCCACACTCACTCACACACAGCGCACACTCCTCTCTCTCTCACACACAACACCCTCTCTCTCTCACCCACACCACACACACACACACTCCCTCACACACAGACTCACACCTCTCCTCTCCTCACACACACACACAATACCACACAACATCACTCACATCTCACTCACCCAACCTCTCCTCTCTCTCACCTCCCACCACCACAGGTCTCTCTCCTCCACACACACCCACTTCTCGCTCTCAAACACACACACACACACTCTCTCTCTCTCTCTCCTCTCTCACACACACACACACACACACACACACTCACTCACTCTCACGCACACACACTCTCTCATCTATCACACACCCACTCTCTCTCTCTCACACACACACACACACACACACCACACACCCACACACCCACACACACAAACACACACACACACACTCTCTCACACCACACACACACACACACACACATTCTCTCTTTCTCTCACACACACACACTCTCTCTCTTCTCACACACACACACACACACACACACACACCCACACACACACACTCACGTCTCACTCACACACTCACACTCTCTCTCTCTCCCACACACACAAACACACACACCCTCACACACTCTCACTCAACTCACCTCCTCTCTCTCCACAACACAACACCCCACATATCGCTCCCTCTCACTCCACACACTCTCTCTTCTCTCACTACCACACACACACACCTCTCGCTCCTCTCACACACACACACCACCACACACAGTTTGACGTGTTCGCTGGTGTCTGCAGTGGGGGCCTCTGCTGATGGATCCTCAGTTTTGGCTGTACGATGCGCCGCAGATCTTCGTCTCGCTGTCTCTGGCATTCGGGGGTCATCGCCTTTCCTCCACACAACCCAAAAAGTACAACCTTCCAGAAAAAAAATTCACATCATTCCTAATGTTTCGTTAAATATCCTGTCACTTTGCAAAAGTTGAATTTTTTAACATCAGTTAAGAACATTAGTTAAAATGAACTAACATTTAAACATTAAAGAATTTATTAATCTTAGTTAAACGTTAAAATCAAAGTTTGCATCTGTCAATATTATTTAATGGACCTGAACATCAAATAATAATGAACAGATGTGTTTTTATTAACTAACGTTAACAATATTTTAAAAATATATCAATAAATAAAAGAAACATATAGTAACTAAAAATAATCATATCCACGTTAATTCAATTATAAAATTATAATTTCAATTATAATATAAAAATATAATACTCAGCAAAATATAGATGACTACATTAAATAAAGTGCAATACTAACATATATTATATACACATGTCATACATACATCTAAAAACACCTAGAACACAGCAACAAAATCAGCATATTTAGTTTAGTTTGCACGAGACTGACCAAATACACACTATATATATATATATATACCAAATCATCAAAAACATTTATTATTAATAGTATACCTATTATTACATACCCAGCAATGCTCTTTTAAAAAAATACAAAAAAAATATGATTAATAATGAGTATATACATATATTCATATTACAAAATCCACAGAGACATAAATGTATATTAAATATTTCTAATGAAGATTAACTTGTTTTTAAGAAAAGAAGTGTTAAATAATTTGTAACACGGAATCATAAATTATTACATAAATTGCAATACAAAAAAACAACAAAACAAAAACAAGAAATAAACTTCAATATTGAATCGGCAACAAAATACGCATCATAATTCATTATCATACTTAATGTTTAGGCAAACAATCACCTAATTTCACATTATTTCAAATGCATTATGTGCTGGATGATACTAACAGTCTGAAATGCATTAAATACACTAAAAGTGACTTATAATATATATCTATATAGATCTATCGATCAATCTATCTATCTATCTATCTACTACACTCCCCAGCACCACCCCCGGTACCCTACAAACCCGCTACGCATTACCGCTAGTAACCACCCCGTACATACAACATGCTAGTAACACGCTAGCAACCACCCTGAGTACCCTATCAACCGCATAGCAACACCCTAACAACTCCCCGCATGCCCTAGCAACCGCCCCGAATACCTTAGCAACCGCATAGCAACACCCTAGCAACCACCTTGGGTACCCTAGCAACCACTTAGCAACACCTAGCACCCCCCAGTACCACAACCTCCGAGAATAGCAACACCGTAGCAACCGCATCAGTTACCCAGCAACCACATAGCAAAACCTTAGCATCCACCCGAGTACCCTACACGCATAGAAGACCCAAACAACCGCCTAGCAACACTGCAGCAACCACCCAGAACACCCTAGCAACCCATAGCAACACCCTAACAACCGCCCCGGGTACCCTAGCAACCACATAGCAACAACCTAGCAACCCCCCAGAGACCCTATCAACCGCATAGCAACCCGGTATCTACCATCTATCTCGCCAGACGTATTGCCTTCAAACATTCAAACTCTTACTGTGCGTTCACACCGCCGGCGGCGAGAGCGTCAAAGTGACCGGAAGACATTCATTTTCAATGTGAGCGGGCGGCGAAAAGCGGCGAGGAGCGGCGCGGCGCGTCTTGGCCGGCGAGGGCGTCAGGGAGAGTTGAAATCAGTTCAACTTTATGGTAATGAACTATGACGCTGTTGGGCGGCAACCAATCGGAATGTAGAATTCCTCCGCTTGAGAGGGTCCCAGAGAACGCAGTCCTGTAAACTTTGGTTCCGACCACACATTAGTTCCTAATCAAAATGGAAGAGAGATTAATTATTGCTGTGACGGGTTTCACAGTCATTCATGATGTGTCTCTGTCTGTGTACAGAGACGTGAAAATAAAAAATGTTGCTTGGACCAAGGTGTCTGAGGTTGTTGGTGTTTCTGGTGAGTTGTGAAATGCGCATTTACGTTATATATTTTCTGAAAATAAGCGTGAATTGCATGCTAACTTTCGCGCCAGAGGATGTTGCAAAATATTTCTGACATGATGAAACCTATTGGGTTAAACGAAAAATATGTTGTATTGATCAAACCCTTTTGTAATTACCCATGGTTTTACTGAGTTACCGTACCACAAAACAAACAGCCGGTACTGTAGTAAAACCCTGGTTTTGCCATATTATCAATACGCCAAAAAAACATGGTTAGCACACTTTTACTATAAAAAACAGGGTTAATTTAAAGTAGGAAGCTGCAGCAGAAAAAATGTTCATCAGATGGAAATTAGAGGTGTACGCTGCATTTCAATATAAAGCAGTCACTTCTGCCTATTTGTATTTTTTAGACGTAGCATGCAAACAAGCTATTCTGAAAAGTGGATAAAGAGGTGTTTATATTGATTATGTGTATTCTATTGTCTTTTTAACTAGCGGATGAGTGTAGAAAAAGGTGGAAGTCATTTGCTCAAAACAACACGGATTTGACCAATTACACTAAACCTTTTATTCACGGTGTCCACTACAGTAGACAGATATGTAACTCCCTCAAAATAAAATATATTGAAAAAAGTTTTGCATGATTTTTCGCTGGTTTAAAAAAATAAATATAAAAAAATCGTACTTTGTGATTTATCATTCATGCATGAAAGGGTTACGGCTATTTATATTAACCATGGTTTTATTGTAGTAAATGTGTAGTAACCATGTTTTTTTTTTGGCGTATTGATTATACCGGTACTGTCTTTTCAATGTAGGCTGCACACAAATTAATGGTACAAATTATTGTTAATTAAATACATATTCAAAAAAAAATTTACGTACATTTTTAAATACATTTAAAATATTGAAATGAGAACACAAAAGCCACGCCACACAAATAGCTTTTAATTGGTTTATTTCGTTAGCAAACATGTAAGTATATTGTTAAGTTCTTTCCATTAATATTTTTTTTACTTTCACATTTAAGATATATCATAAGGTTATCCCCTTTTTGTGGTAAGTCTGCACAAGATCAGAACGCTTGTTTTGGTATGTTTGCGCCCCCTTTAAATAAAGACCGATCGTGGAGCGTCTATAGGGCAGCCAGAGCTAATTTTGACGCTCTCGCCGCCGGTGGTCAGCGTTGTGGGTACGCGGCCAGAGCACTTTTGACGCTCTCGCCGCCGGCGGTGGGAACGCACAGTAAGCTTTTAAAACTATTTTAAACTTCAAACTATTTCCGACTGAAAACCATCAAACTTAAAAACTTTTTTACTCCTAACTTTTTGATCTTTTCGAAACATTTTCAACTTTCTGGGGGTCCGCTTTCTCAGCACCTTAAAGTTTGTCTTGACGATCGTTTTTAGGGTTGAGATATTCTCATCACAACGAGGCAAGGTTAAGTATTAACGCGCTTAATATTACCTTCCCCCCTTTTTCGAAGGGCCCATCAGAATTGACATCTGACTCAAAGCTGTATTCAATGGACTATGAGCTATTTCTAATCATTAAGCAGGTAGAAGGCTGGGAGTTGAATTGCTAAGTGTCTTGGCAGTTGAGCCGTTGCTGTGAAGCACATCATGCGGTCAAAGATCTCTCCATACCACGTGCACAGACCATTGCTAGGCTTCAGGACATCAGATCGGCCAATTTCAACCGTTTTTTGTTACAATCCGGAGAAAATAAAAGGCACGGAACTCCGAAACTAAGGCCTGGACGTTCACGGAGGACAACAGTGCTGATGATTGGAGAAAGGTATAGAAACACCCTTTCACCACATCCAGCCCAGAGAAGAACACTCTCCACGAGACAGACGCGTCTACGATCAAGAGAAGACTTCACCAGAGCAAACACAGAGGATTCAGCACAAGAACACATCTAAAAAAGCCGGAGCACTTCTGGAAAAGCATTGTTTGGACGGCTGAAGTTAAGATCAAGCTGTACCAGAACGACGGGAAGAAAAAGTCTGGAGAAGGCTTGGAGCAGCTCATGATCAAAGCACACATCATCTGTGAAGCATGGAGCAGTGTGATGCATAAGCGTGCATGGCTTCAGTGGCTCTGGGTCACTGGCGTTTAGTGATGACGAGACAGAAGACAGAAGCAGCCGGATGAACTCTGAAGTGTGTAGAGATATACTCTCTTCCAGATCAATCCAATGCAGCAAAGCTGCTTGGAGCCTTCATAGTACAAATACAGATGACCCCAAAACATCACAAAAGCACCCCAGGATTTTAAAAGGGGTCCTAGGATGCCCCTTTTCCCAAGTTTAATATGATTCTTTAGGGTCTTAATGAAAAGTCTTTAACATAGTTTGGTTAAAATTTCTCAATGGTAATGTAAAAACACCTTTTTTACCCTGTCAAAAGCAGCTCTTTTGGGGTAGCATTTTCTTCCTTTAAATGTTACTGAGCTCGGCTGACTCCGCCCCTCTCTTCCGATCTGCTCTGCAGTAAGACTGCTTACTAACTTATCCCATTCTACGTGAAACTTGCTATTCCCATATTAATGCCCATTTGCAAAGATTCGTTCCCAACATTCACTCACTTCTTCTGCAGGGAAGCTGGATTCATTAATGATTCGCGCAGAACATTATTCATTTATGTAGTCGGGGCGCATTCCCTTCAAAAAACAAAAGTAACGTTAATCCTCTGCGTGTTCAGCGGCTCAGATGTCGGGAGTAGATGACGACTGCTATGTTCATTATTACTTCCAACAACAGAACACCTCAATCGCTTCTGAGCCATTCTTGTCTACATCTGCTCCGGCGGTGAAACCATGGCGGACTGATGACAGCTCACTCAAGCGGGTCTAAGGTAAGACGCCAGTCCATTCTGTGCTGAAACGCTACTGTCAATCAAACTATCGTGGAAGGGGCCTGTCCTGTTGGCAGCTCACTCAGGGCGGGTCTAAGGTAAGACACCATTCCAGTCTGTGCTGAAACGCTGCTGTCAATCAAACTATCGTGGGAGGGGCCTGTCTGTGTGACGGCTCACTCAGGGCGGAGCTAAGGTAAGACGCCAGTCCAGTCTGTGCTGAAACGCTGCTGTCAATCAAACTATCGTGGGAGGGGCCTGTCTGTGTGACGGCTCACTCAGGCGACTAATAAACCCGTCCGTCCTTTGCTGAAACCTGCTGTCAATCACACTATTCGTGGGAGGTGCCTGTCCTGTTGTGACGTCAAAAGAAGACAAAACTAAAGACAAACACACAACAACTGAGGTCAGCTGCAGTAAAGGCCTGGCAAAGCATCACAAAGAAGAAAACCCAATCTCTGCTGATGTCCATGAGCTCCAGACTTAAGGCAGTCAATGCCTGCAAAGGATTCTGAACAACATATTAACTTACGATTATATTTATTTGTTCAATTACATCTGAGCCGCTGAAAATGGGGGGGACTGTGTATAAAAATGATTTGTAATTCCTAAGCATTTTGTGTTATATTTTTGTTCAACACCTTGAATTAAAGCTGAAAATCTGCACTTCAATCACACCTCGATTGTTTTATTTCAAATCCACTGTAGTGGTGTATAAAGGCAAAAGTGTGCAAATACTTCCGGACCTGACTGCGTGCATGTTTGCTCCAGGAATGACTGTGAACGGGACACTCTGGTTGTTGGGATCATTAACAGCGCCACGTCTCTCTACGCTTCCATTCCCATCTTCGCCATCCTGGGCTTCAAAGCCACGGGCAACTTCAACTCCTGCATTAACAGGTGAAGCACAGCAAACTCAGCCCGTGCGTTTATTATGCATGAACACACCTGCTAGAAGGGCTATAATGAGAGGGTTTTAATGGGGTTTCATTCATTCCTACCTGCTGCAAGTACCTCCTGGACCTGACCAACGCTTGACTTCGCCGAAGAAACATCACGATCGAGACTACGATAGCTGGTTTAAAACGCATCTGAACACAACGATCCACAAATCCTCCGTTCTGAAACCTCAAACACTGCGACCTCCAACTTCATGCCCAGTAACATTTCCACTAAAGCAATACGCCCCGTGAAGCCGTGCTTTACAGTGAATTTATAACAGCTAAGGGGCGTTGTTAGGTACGATGCGAAGCGGAGCTTACTGCTTTTATAACACGGTTACTCCATATACGTAGTAAGGTTTCACAAAATAAAACGGAGCAAATAAAGTGTAATGATATTAATAAAAACAGTGTTCTTCCACCAAACAATGTAGCTCCTCAGAAACAGTTGTGGTTGCTACAAAGTGGTAAACAAAGGTGTGTGTTACTTTGTAGCGTCATTTACAACAGCTTCGAACGTGGCTCAGCCAATCAGAGTCAAGCACCGGAACTCTCCGCTTTATAATAAATCATAAACACAGCACAGAAAACAGCCTGTTTGAAAGTCAACTGACCGATTCCGGATCTCAAAGCATCTCATTTCACTTTCTACACCTTTATATTTACTTAGTTTTCTTGGTAAACCCCTCCGATCAGAAGCTTGATGCTTTTTTCGGCTGAGTAGAAAGTTCAAAAGAACAGCAATTATTAACAATATGAATCTTTTGTATCGTTATACATTTCTTTACGGTCACTTTTCATCGATTTAATGCATCCTTGATGAAGAAAAGCATTAATTTCAGTACGTAACACGGTCTTGAAGATTTAAAATGAATATTTTTTTTTTTGTTAATAATGTTAAATTACTTCTTTTTTTTTTTATGTGACCCTAGGACAATATTTGGCTGAGATGCAACTATTTGAAAATCTGAAATCTGAGGGTGCAAAAAAATCTAAATATTGAAAAATCGCCTTTAAATTTGTCCAAATAAAGTTCTTAGCAATGCATAATACTGATCAAAAATTAAGTTTTGATATATTTACGTTAGGAAATTTACAAAATATCTTCACGGAACGTGATCTTTACTTAATATCATAATGATTTTGGCATAAAAGAAAAATGATAATTGTGACCCATACAATGTATTGTTTGGCTATTGCTACAAATATACACCAGAGACTCAACACTGGATTTGTGCTCCAGGGTCACATATTCCTTGAAAAAGTAAACATTTCAAAATACCAAAAACACAAATACAAAAATTATTATAAAATAAAAAGTTTGATAAAAAAATATAGGATAAATGAAAATTAAAAATGCATTAATTCAAATATAAATTTAAAAATTGATAAACTAAAAACCAAGCACATTACAAAAAATGCGAAATTAACATCCGCCAACTAAAAGGCTGGTGTCTAAAGTAACTAAAATAAATAATTAATAAAATATTAATAATCTTTAAAAAGAAAACTGAAACTGAAAACAAATAGCTTGAATAAAAACAAAAATAATGAATAAAAATGCTAAATTAACTACAATTATATACAAGATGGGGCTTTGTTTCTTAAAACTAGGAGCTCTAATTAAAGCTGACCGTGTGCATTGGATGAAACAGCGCTGCATTAATCGAACCGAAAGAGCCGTCCGAAACATGTATTCGTGTCATGTGAAAGAATCTGACGGCTCTCTCTTACCCAGAGTGCTTCAGGAACAGGGCTGGCGTTCATCCTGTTCACGGAGGCCGTGATCGAGATGCCGGGCTCGCAGGTGTGGGCCGTGCTCTTCTTCATCATGCTCTTCAGTCTGGGTCTGTCCTCGATGTTCGGCAATCTGGAGGGAGTCCTGACGCCGCTGCTGGACCTGCACCTGGTGCCCAGATGGATGCCCAAAGAGCTCTTCACAGGTAAACGAGGGCCTTCTCGTGTGCTAACGAGTAGCGCTGGGGAAAGTTACTTTTAAAAGTAATGCTGACCATATTGCGTTACTCCATGAAAAAGTAACAAATTATGTTACTTAGTTACGTTACTTTTTAAAGGAACACTCCACTACTTTTTGAAAATAGGCCTCATTTTCCGACTCCCCTAGAGTTAAACAGCTGAGTTTCATTCATTTTCACAAAATCACCGTTGTCGCAGCCGGTCAGCCGACTCCGCGTTCTGGCGGTAGCACTGTTAGCTTGGCTAGCATAGATCATTGAATCTGATTAGGCCGTTAGCATCTCGCTCAAAAATGACTATGTTTTTCTATATTTTTCCTATTTAAAACTTGAATCTTTTTGTAGTTACATCGTGTACTAAGACCGACGGAAATGAAAAGTTGTGATTTTCTCGGCCGATACGGCTAGGATCTATACTCTCCTCCCCCCCACCATTCCCGCGTAATATCAGTGCACTTTGCTGCCGTACCATGAGTGTAGCAGGCGCAATGATATTACGCAGCGACTGAAAACGCAACTTTTCATTTTCCGTCGGTCTTAGTGCACGATGTAACTACAGAAGAGTCACGTTTTAAACAGGAAAAATATAGAAACTCTTTGAGGTCATTTTTGAGCGAGATGCTAACGGTCTAATCCGATTCAATGATCTATGCTAAGCTAAGCTAACAGTGCTACCACCAGACCCGGAGAACGGCTGAATGGATTAGAAAACGGTGAAACTCAACCGTTTAACTCGAGGGGAGTCGGAAAATGAGCCTATTTTCAAAAATAGTGACGTGTTCCTTTAAATCTGGGCGGGGCTTGCTTGCTTGTTTTTAATATTAAAAGTTCTTCTTTTACAAACGTAAAAGCCCTTTCACACCAAAAGTGAAATGAATGCGCCTCAAGCTGAAGGAAATGTAAATTCTCGTCTGTACAGTAGAGGGCGCAGCTCAAACTAACCACATGAAGAATATGATGCAGGAGAAGAAAGTTCAACACTATTCAGCAGTAACAAAAATTATACACAAATGTCATTTTTGCTTATTAGTATGGTTGAATTGGATCATTGAAGGTCAGAAGCAAAGACATTAGTTAATAACATGGGATTAAATGCATAAATCATATCTGTCTTATTTAACATATTTCATTATTGCGGGTTTGTATAATATGCAGAGTTTGCATTTGACTGTTTGTATTGATTTTGAGGAACGCTGAATGTGTTTTTGAGTAAACACATGTTGATATTTAGTCTAGAGCTACAGTAAGATCATGTTCTCACACAACACTCTGCACTTACTCCTGATTTCTCTCAACATCCCAACACGAGAGCTGTCCTCAACACATGGGAAACAATATAACTGGCTTTACTTATTTGAAAAAGAAACTCAGATATTTCCTTCTAAATTAAAAAGTAATGCGCTACTTTACTAGTTACTTGAAAAAAGTAATCTGATTACGTAACTCGCATTCCCCAACACTGTTAACGAGCTCTCAATGCAGGTCTGATTTGTGTGATGAACTTCCTCGTGGCGCTGATCTTCACGCTGGGATCTGGCAACTACTGGCTGGAGATCTTCAACAGTTACGTGGGCTCCGTCCCACTCCTCGTCATCGCCTTCTCCCCCCCCCCCCCCCCCCCCCCCCTGCTATCATCGGCGTCGTTCTTCTTCTACGATGAACCGTCTTGTAAACCTCACTCCATACCACACATCGACAGAGTAAGCCGAAAAGCGTGCTACCATTAAAGGCTCTGCGCTCCGATCAACGCAAACATGTAACAATTTTCAAGCAGTTCATTAGAGCAGGGTTTGTGAGCTCATGAAAATAGCTGATCATTAATAAAACCCGAAAAATACAAATAAATTAAAGCGAGACACTAACATTTAAATGAATCATAAAAAAATCTAAATCAAAAATAATTTTCAAATACAAAAAAAACACTTAAATGTTAAAAACGCGGAATGCTGAATAATTGTAAAAATTTAAAGGAATAATTTTAAAATATAAACAATCAAAATGAAACACTTAAAATGAAATCGTTAAAATGTAACATCAAAATACCAAACACCAAAAATTTATAAAAAGGCAAAATTAAAATAAATACTCTTAAAATACAAAAAAAACGCGTACTAAAATGAAATGATAGATGTTTATTAAAATAATACCAATAAAAAATTAAATGTAAAAATGTAAAGTTAAAATAATTACAAAAAAAATTAAAACGCTTGCTAAAATAAAAGTAATAAAAAAATGTGAAGAGTTAAAATATATCTTTTATTATATATATTAATTTTAAATAAAAACACTCAAAATTATATCACTAAAACCAAAGCATTAAAAAAACTAAAAATTAAAATATAAATAAAAACAAATATCAAAGAACGCTAAACACGCAAAATTACTAAAAATGTAAAAGATATATATTTTAGAACAATTAAAAGAAAAACACTAAAAATCAAATCCTACAACTTTCAAACTTTTAAAATAAAGCAATTAAAAAAACACTACCTCTTAAATAAAAGTGCTTTCACTAAATATTACAAGTGGAACATCTTTCTACGAATTAATTATAAAATACAATAATTCTAAAATAAACATAACTTTACACTCAAAAGTTTAAATCAGAACAAAAATATAAATTAGTTGTTTATCTGCATGTCACATGAGCAATGTTGTTAAATTATTGAAATATGAACTTAAAATCTTCAAGTTCAGGAATCAGTATGAGATGGTACATCGAGAGAGATGAATGGAATAAACATCAGTGCTTGTGCAAAAGACTGAGCGACGTCTGCTTGCGTTTCAGGTTCAGTGATGATATCGAGAGCATGACGGGCCGCCGGCCGAACCTGTTCTGGCGAGTGTGCTGGATGGGCATCAGTCCCATCATGCTGCTGGTGGTTCTGGTGGCGTACGTCGTGGTCCAGGTCCAGAAACACCCCACATATCCCGCCTGGAACCCAGAATACGTGAGTCTGAAGCACAGCCACACACAACACAACCAACAGCATCCAGCATCCTTACAGTATAACGCAAGGCCGTAACCATGTCTTGACGTTGTGCTCATAAGTTTACATACCCCTTGTAGAATGTGCCAAATGTTAACAATTGAAACAAAACAGGGATCATGAAAATTTCATTATTTTAACACTGTCCTGAATAAGCTATTTCACATAACAGATGTTTACATATACTCCACAAGACAAAATAATAACTGAATTTATAAAAATGACCCTTAATTAATCTTAATACTGTGTGTCGTTTCCTGGATGATCCACAACTGTCTTTTTGTTTTGTGATAGTTGTTCATGAGTCCCTTGTTTGTCCTGAACAGTTAAACTGCCTGCTGTTCTTCAGAAAAATCCCCAGCTCCTACACAATCTTTGGTTTTCCAGCATCTTCTGCATATTTGAACCCTTTCCAGCAATAACTGTATGATTTTGAGACTCATCTATTTTTCACACTGAGGACAACTGAGGGACTCGTGCATAACTATTACAAAAGGTTCAAACGCTCGCTGATGCTCCAGAAGGAGAAACCATGCATTAAGAGTCAAGTCAAGTCAAGTCACCTTTATTTATATAGCGCTTTTAACAATACAGATTGTGACAAAGCAACTGAACAGCATTAATTAGTGTTTACTATTGTCATTTTGCAAAATGACAATAGTAAACACTCAAACACTCACTTAAGAGCCTTTTGAACAGAATGGAGATGTGTACATTTTTCTTATTTTGCCTAAATATCCATTCAGTACTACCTTTCACAAGCTACAGAAGTTACTTACATGTTTCCCAGAAGACAAAATAAATGAAATTGACCCTGATCTTCAAACTCGAAGGTTTACAACACATGCTGTGCTTGTTGTGGTGCAGGAAAACTTCCCGGAGTCGGAGGTGAAGCCGTACTCGGGCTGGGTGTTTGCCGTCTGTGTGCTGCTGAGCACCGTTCCCGTTCTCTCCATCCCCATCGTGGCTGTTTACAGACTGATCCGACGGCATACACGGCCGCAGACTGGCAGCAGCCTCCCAAACCCCTACGACAACCAGGCCTTCAGCGCCGGGAGCATCAAAGCGCTCTAGAGACGGAAACAAACCCCTGCAGGACCATCGCAGGATTTTAATTTCAATCCAACAGGAAGAAACACTGCTTTTAGGATCTGAACTCTGAAATTTTATACGACTTCACTGCATCTTTACATTATTTAAACTACTAAACAAAAAAAACAAAAAAAGATATAATTGAAAAATTTAATTTCTGTTCATAAATTTTTTTTTACCTAATGTTTTATTTCTAAATAGTATTACTACCAGACCAAATCTTTAAAAAATATATTTGAACAGTACGATTTTGAATGTTTTTTAAAGTCTCTTCTGCTGCTCACACGATACAGCAAGCTGTAACTAATTTTGAAATATTTTTACTATTTAAAATAACTGCTTTCTATTTGAATATCTTGTAAAATATCTATTAATTTCTGTGATGCGCAGCTGTTCATTTTTTCATCAGCATCATTACTCCAGTCTTCAGTGTCAATGATCTTTCAAATCATCTATTATGCTGATTGTAAGACATTTATAGTTATTAATAATAATATTATACTATTATCATATTTAAACTAGGATGGCCCCTTTAAACTGGGATACAACTTTTTTCCAGTACTCGTACTCGCCCGACACGATACTTTTATTTTTGGTACTTGCTGATACTGAGTACCGATACCAATATTTTTATTGAATTTGTAATTTTTTTAAATATTGGGTACAGAAGCCAAAAGATTATGTATAATGTTAGTTGTTTAACTTCATTTATCAAATAGATACAGTCAAACCTAAATTTATTCAGACATTTTCAACATTTTTCACATGATCACAGTTTATTCGCTATAGTTTAGTAAATGGTAATAAAATATGACAAGAACTCTGTTAAACTGTGTCAGAACAAATTCATTTTGATAATGTTAGATAATTTTGATAGGAAGGTATGTAATAGATTACAATCAACCAAAAATTATTCAGACAGCTGTTAGTATGACAGTATTATTTACACAACTATGAATACTTTGTCGAGCAACCCTTAGCCTCAATGACAGCCTGTAGTCTCCTGTAGCTTCATGCAAACCTCAACTTCAGTTTTTTTTCCCCCATACTCGGTCTGAATAATTTTTGGACCCCAATTTGTATCAGTTTTACTGGTAGTCCACTGTATGCATGTATAATATGTCACAGTTGACTTTATTTCGCTATCCTCACTTGCATAAATGAACTATAGCATCCTGCACCCACAAGTAAAAAAATATAAAAAATTATATCTAGTCTCTAAATAATTTTTGGTTTGACTGTAATATCCTTTGGTTATTTTCACACTTAAATATGCACAGTAAATGTATTTACAAGTTTTTGTACTTTCATTGTTCATATTTTGCCTCTGTGGTAATCATTCTTTTACTGTAACAGCCTTAGAAGCTGCCATTGCAGCGCTCAGTACTGTAATCACTGCGCTTTGGCTGTAATAATGCAGGGGAACCACTCGTTATAAAATCTCCCTAACTGTATATTTCCGAATAGACGTCCGTTTTTTCAATCTGAAACCCACTGCAGTTTATATTCCAAGCCTCTCATATAATCAGAAACACTCTGAAGCAAAACACACACAAACGCTGCAGGTAGTTGTACTGTTGGCAAGAATAGCACAGCTTTCCACCCGCTGCTAGATCACTTTCGCCAGAAGTCGTGTATGCCTAACGGTTGAAAATAATGATTGTTTATAGTGATGGCCCCTATAAATGGTTTTATTTTTCGGATTAGTTTTAATCCAAATGATGCGTGGTGCTAAGTGAGTGAATCATTCAAATTATCACACCACAGAATTGCCGCGCTCTCTCTCTCTCGCTCTCCCGGTAAAGTACTTGCGCATTGGTTTTTCATTGTTTTAGATGTATCCGACTGAAACTACAAGCTTTCCAGTGTCTGTGAGAAAGATATATTCACTTGACAAGCTCGTGCATCTGCGCCGCCGTGCCCTCAATCCACTCAGCGTGCTTTGCTTATCAGCTGGCGCAAATCAGCTATACAGGCATTGATACTGAATGTTTAACGTTATATTCATTAGATACATATACTTTGTAGTAGACATCCTTAATCTCCTATAACTCCATTCTGCTGTCTGTTGTTGGTGTTTCATTGTCTGAATATGGCACTTATCCCATGCTGTTTATCGGCTGTGTGGTATCGGGGCAATTTAGCAAGTAGCGAGTACAGGAGCTCAGTATCGGGCCCTGTGCATCCCTAGTAAACAGTTGAGTAATTATATTTCAGGATTCTTTGATGAATAGAAAGATCCAAAGATCAGCATTTATCTGAATAAAAATCTTTTGTAACAAACACTATACCATTCGAAAGACTGGAGCATTCAATATACTTTTTGGGGGGGGGGGGGGGGGGGGGGGGGGGGGGGGGGGTATATTATTGTAGTTCTAATATCAAAGTAATGATGAAGACATTTGTTAAAAGTCAGATAAATGCTGTTCTTCTAAACTTTCTATTCATCAAAGAAACCTTGAAAACTCAATATATATATACCGAGTATTACATCTCTTTTAATATATTTTCAAATGCATTTAAGTGTAATTTGTGTTGACTTGACACAGTAGCAGGATTCTAGTTCAGATCAATATTTGACTCTTCACAAACTCACTGTAAGACAAACACTCTTTAACATGATATGTTAGCAGACATTCCTCATCTGGTCACACATTACAAGCGTCAGTGAATTTCCACGGACTGAAACGAGTGAGAGAAACTGACCCGAGCCGTGTTGTGCTCGCTGATCACGTTCTCTTACCGGCAGATGAGATTTAGTCAGTCAGTAACCAGAATAACCAGCGCAGGTATTTACAGCTGCATTAAAACACAGTCATAATGTGAGTGAACGCTGGACATCAGCTCATTCGAATGTCATGTTCCTTAATCAGTATGAGATTATAAAAATAAAAGGGATATTTTTACAAATCTGCATTTTTTGAGTCTTGTTACACAGCAGCAGTCCATGAGTTTTTACACATGTTCTGCACTGCTCTGAGGGTCAAATCTGCTAAATATATATTGAACATGTTAATTGAGCTGTATTTTATTGCACTTTTTTGGTGCTATATATAGAGTGCACAGCATAAATGAGTTCACCCCCTCTAAAAGTTAACAGATTCAGCAATTACGCTTTACTTAGAAGATATGTTAGGGTTCTTTGGAGATGTAATGTTCCAACAAGCCTGCTTGATTAAGTACCAAAGAAAGCCAAAATTATTCAGTAAAATAAGATTTTCTTATCAAAGTGATAACATTTTGTTGCAAAAATTAGTACACCCTCCTGAAAGTTACTAAAAAAAAATGTGTATAGGTTTAAGGCTATTTTTGATCAACAGGTAAGTATACTGAAACAAAACTTTACTAATTTCCTGATAATTAAAAGTGTTATATAGCCCACTGAATCAATGCTGGCAGCAGTGGAAGCACTCGGGAGAGAACTGCCAGGAGACTTATTTCTTAGCATAAACGAGGACAGTGGTGCAAGAGGAATACCAAATCATTGTTTTAAGTGTGAACATATAGCAGAAGTGGCACCAACATTCAAAAACAATGGACTTGTGATAAGGCTCCTGAAATAATCAGGTTTTCACTTTAAGTTTTAATTTAGTGATGAGTGAGTTTTTGCTAGAAAAAGAGCCGGAGAAATAACATGCAAGTGTCTCGTAGCCGGCAGAAGCTGTGAAAAGAGTGACACTTTGGCTGCAAGTCTTAATGCACAGATCCGATCTTTTGACACGTCTGTTTACATTCACTTTAGACACAACTGGCATCCGATATCTGTGTTTGCATTAATTCCCACTCAAAAGGATTGTCTGCAGTGATCGCTTTAATTCCAGCAGTTTAATTAGCGCTTTTCACGATACAAATTTTGTGTCTTTACAGCAAATTAAGTTTCTACAATATTTAGTGGTAGCTTATCAGTGGTGACCGTCAGTTTTACTATGCACATGGTAGACCCTCGGGTTTTAAATGGCCGTGCTATTAAAATTATTTATATAATTCACGTCAAATGGCCATTATTATTTGCCAGCATGGACAACGGCTGTCGTGGATGTTTTGCAGCACAAAATCGGTTTAATTTGTTAGACTATTTGATCTACAGCTCGTTAGAGGTAGAATTCTTTAGTGAAATAAAGATACTTATAGAAATGAATTCAAATTAATTAAGGAGAGAGAGAGAACGAACGAAGGCATGCACCCGCGTGCGAGCGAGCGATTGTGAAGCATTGCAAACAAGCTTGTCGGTTTAATTACAAAACCTGCTTAGTTATCACCTCATTGCTGAGAAATATATGTAGCTTTTAGCTGTTGTATCTTCAAAATTCACGGGGCGGGGATTGAAAACCAGCTCGCCGGCATTAAAAATCTTTATAAGCAAACGTGTGGCCCTCGCATTGGGAGTTCTGTGGAGAATCGGATATTTTTGTTTTAGACGTAGCTCGGCGTGTGCGTCCAGATTCAGATGTGTATCCGCTTAAAATCCACATTTGGATGTGGCTCAGATCGGATGCAAAAAAATCGGATCTCGTGCGGGTTTTTGTGTTTACAGAGTAAGATGCAGCATGCAGAAGTGACATGCATGGTTGTTGTCACCACTAGAATAACCTACTGTAGCTGAAGCTAAATAAACTAATTTAACCTCTTCCAGGGCCCATATTTACAAAATAGAGATTTCTGGGAATCCATACTCTGGTCTCAAGAGACCAAGTCAATCATTTCTGATCCAAAAGCATCCAAAATGTTCTGGTGTTGCTAGAGGAGGAGTACAGAGAGAAGTGCCTGGTACCCACAGTGACGTTCAGTGGTAGTAAAGTTCTCGATGAATGAGAGCTGAAGGTGTGAGGGAGTTGTGCTTTATCAACGCTGGCATGAGTTCACACACCACTGTGTGATGTAATACAAAAACCTGAAACTGAAGATGCTACCCTCCCCTCATTCCCTGCATTACTGGGCATCTTTTCAGCATGACAGTGAATATATTCATTCTCCCGAGGTGAAAATCCTTCAGTGGACATGTATTTCACTCAGTCGTAACACTCTTGAGCAGCTGTGGGGGATTCTGTAGAGGCCAGCTGAGCAACACTCCTCATTAAAGACCAGAGCATTTAATGAGCTCGTCCTCCAGGAGTTAACCAGCACAGATGTGAACATGCGTCATGAACTTGTACACTCAGTGCCAAGAAGGGTCAGAGCAGTGTACTTTAAGTTCTGGAGGACATACTAAGTACTAGAATATTATACATTTTCTGAATTAAATCTAGGGTGTACTCATTTCTGCAATCCTTCATTTAAACAAAATTGGCTAAGTTTCTTATTTTACAGAGATTACATTTACATTTAGTCATTTAGCAGATGCTTTTATCCAAAGCGACTTACAAATGAGGACAATAGAAGCAATCAAAACCAACAAAAGAGCAATGATATATAAGTGCAAAAGAAGAGTCTCGGTTAGCCTAACGCAGTACACGTACCAAGGTGTGTGTATATATAATGCCTGTATCTGTTTTATACAATATGTTCAATTTTGCCATCTTTCCATGAATTATATTAGTGATAACTTAGAAAATACATCATTATATTCATTCAGAGGGGGTGTACTCGTTTACGCTGTGCACTGTATATATATTTTTTTAAAAGTACAATAAATCACAGCTCAATTAACGCTCAATATATACTGTATAATAACGTTTATATACACATATATATATTATATATATATATATATATTATATCAGTGCACATTTGAAATCGACAGACAGATAGAGGGAGACAGACAGATAAAATAGAATGGAGACGATAGACAGACAGACAGAGAGACAGATATAGGGAAACCGATAGATAGATACAGATAGACGGAGACAGATAGACAGAGACAGACAGACGGAGACAGATAGACAGAGACAGATAGACAGAGACAGATAGACGGAGACAGATAGACAGAGACAGACAGATAGACGGAGACAGACAGATAGACGGAGACAGATAGACAAGAGACAGACAGACAGACAGATAGAGACAGACATATAGAGACAGACAGATATAGACAATAGACAAGACAGATTAGCCGAGGACCAGATAGACATAGACCGATATACAGAGTACCGCGATATATGGAGACGACAGACAATAACACAGATAGACGGAGACAGATAGACGGAGACAGATAGACGGAGACAGATAGACGGAGACAGATAGACAGAGACAGACAGATAGACGGAGACAGATAGACAGAGACAGATAGACAGAGACAGATAGACGGAGACAGATAGATGGAGACAGATAGATGGAGACAGATAGATGGAGACAGATAGATGGAGACAGATAGATGGAGACAGATAGATGGAGACAGATAGATGGAGACAGATAGATGGAGACAGATAGATGGAGACAGATAGATGGAGACAGACAGACAAGAGACAGACAGACAAGAGACAGACAGTAACTGGGTTGTGAGACATATAGACGGAGCAGATAGAACACGGAGACGATATTACAAGGAACAGACAGACAGAGACATACAGATAGATAGATAGATAGATAGATGATATATAGATAGATAGACAGACAGAGACAGATAGACGGAGACAGATAGACAAGAGACAGACAGACAAGAGACAGACAGACAGATAGACGGAGACAGATAGACAGACAGACAGACGTAGCGCTAGCAAGCCAGACCGATAGACGGAGACAGACTAATAGACAGATGATAGATAGATGATAGATAGATGAGATAGATAGATGAGACAGATAGATGAGACAGATAGATAGAGACAATAGATAGAGACAGATAGAGGTCCACTCAGTGATCAGAGCTACACTAGATGGGACAGACATCCAACAGAAGCCCTACACACAGAATTCTGCAAAATGATTCTAAAACTACAAAGAAAAACCACCAATAATGCATGCAGGGCAGAATTAGGCAGATTCCCATTGATTATCAATATGCATAAAAGATCTCTCAAATTCTGGATGCATCTTAAATCAAGTCCCACAGATTCGCTACATTTTAAAGCGCTACAAACCCAAGAACTGAACCCCGAAAAGAGTCCACTCAGTCAGCTAGTTCTGAGACTTACTAACCTGACTAACTCTACTAACACTATCCAGTCTCAAACCAGCACTGCTTCTCATCCAAACATCAAAATAAATCAAATTATCAAACAATCTAAAAATACATATCTGGAACATTGGGATCAAGAAACTAAAACACAAAGTAAATTACAATTCTATCGAACCCTAAAATCAAATGATGAATTGGAAGATTATCTCCAGAGTGTCAGAGACACAAAGCAGAGACGGATCCTGACCAAGTACAGGCTCAGTGAGCACAGTCTAGCCATCGAGACCGGCAGACACAGAAAGAGCTGGTTACCCAGAGAGCAGAGAGTGTGTGCTCACTGTGAGACAGGAGAGATCGAGACAGAGACGCACTTCCTCCTTCACTGTCATAAATACAGATCCATAAGAAACCTCTACTTCAACAAATTCACCCACTTAATAAAGAACTTTACAGCCATTAGTGAAACAGAACAAATAAAGATAGTATTAGGAGAGGGACAGACAGCAGCACTGGCTGCGAGATACGTGTGGATGTGCCACAGCCTGAGAGACAGCAGGTGAATGTGTGTGTGGGTGGTGTGTGAGGAGGAGAAGGAGAGAGAGACAGCAGAGTTGAATGTTTGTTGATTGATTGAGTTAAGTGAGAGAGAGAGAGACAGCAGGTGAATGTGTGTGTGGTGAGTGAGAGAGAGAGAGAGAGAGGAGAGCGCAAGTGATGTGTGTGTGTGTATGTGTAGTGTGTGTGTGAGAGATAGAGAGACGCAGGTTAATGTGTTTGTGAGTGAGTGAGTGAGTGAGAGAGAGCAAGTGAATGTGTGTGTGTGGTGTGAGATAGATAAGCAGGTGAATGTTTGTGAGAGAGAGAGACAGCAGGTGACTGTGTGTGTGTGTGTGAGAGGACAGCAAGTGAATATTGTGATGTGTTGTGATGTGATGAGAGAAAGACTCAGGTGAGTTTGTTGTGTGTGAGAGAGACAGACAATTGAATGTGTGTGTGTGGTGTGGTGAGTGAGAGGAGAAGCAGGTGAATGTGTGTTTGTGTGTGTGTGTTGAGGTGAGAGAGAGACATCATTTATGTGTGTGAGGGGGTGGGGAGAGAGAGACAGCGGTGAATGTGGGTGTGGAGTTAGAGACAGCAGGTGACTGTGTGTGTGTGTGTGTGTGTGTGTGTTATTGGAAGAGACACAGCAGGGTGAATGTGTGTGTTTGTGAGTGTGGGTGTGATGAGAGACCAGGTGAATGTGTGTGTGTTGTGAGTTTTTGTGTGAGTGAGAGACAGCAGGTCTGAATGGTGTGTGTGTGTTTGATGGAGAGAGAGAACGCAGGTGAATGTGTGTGTGTGTGATGTGAGTGAGAGACAGCAGGTGAATGTGTGTGTGTGTGTGAGAGAGAGAGAGAGAGAGATGAGAGAGAGAGAGATGAGAGAGAGATATGAGAGAGAGAGAGAGAGAGAGAGAGCGAGAGAGCAAGTGAATGTGTGTGTGTGTGTGTGAGAGAGAGAGAGTGTGTTTGTGTATGTGTGTGTGTGTATGTATGTGTGTGTTTTGTGTGTGTGTGTGTGTGTATGTTGTGTCTGAGAGAGAGACAGCATGTGAAGGTGTTTTGTGTCTGACCTCAGTGGTGTTTACCCTACTGTCCACCACAGTGCGCCGAAGTATTTGTGTTTCTAAAAAGGTTTAACGATGTTGTATCAAATGTTCATCATGTTATAATTTGTTAGTTATACTTCTCAAGATGTTATAATATTCCATATATTACTGTGATGTCCTTTAATTATTATATTTTATTATTATTATTATTATTTGTTTTTATCTTTTTTGTACATGTGTGCTAAGCTTTGGCAATATTGTATAATTTACAGTCATGCAAATAAAGCAATTTTGAATTGAATTGAAAATAGATACAGAACGGACAGACAGACAGATAGACCGACGATAGATCAGACAGACATAACACAAGACAGAGACAGCAGACCGATAGAGACAGATAGACAGACAGATAGATAGACAGACATATATATAGACAGACAGATAGATACAGACAGATACAGATAGAGACAGACAGACAGACATACAGACAGAAAGACAGACAGACAGACATAGACATATAGATGACAGACAGACAGACAGACAGAAGACTGACAGACAAAGAGACAGATAGACAGACAGACAGACAGATAGACAGACAGACCGATACAGACAGACAGATAGACAGACAGACAAACAGACAGAAAGACAGACAGACAGAAAGACAGACAGATAGATAGACAGACAGAGACAGATAGACAGACAGAAAAACAGACAGACATATATGATAGAGACATCGACAGATACAGATAGAGACAGACTGACAGACAGATAGAGACAGACAGACAGATACAGATAGACAGACCGATACAGATAGACAGACAGATAGATACAGACAGATACAGATAGAGACAGACAGATAGAACAGACAGACAGATAGATCAGACAGACAGAAAGACAGACAGACAAACAGAAAGACAGAAAGACAGACAGACAAACAGAAAGACAGAAAGACAGACAGACAAACAGATAGAGACAGACAACCGACAGACAGATTAGACAGATAACAGACAGACGACAATCAACAGACAGAACCGTACAGACCGACGATAGACAAACAGACCGATACAGACTACAGATAGATACAGCAGATACAGATAGATCCAGACAGATAGAGACAGACCAGACAGAGACAGATATACCGACACCGTCATACAGGCTAAGATAGAGACAGACAGACAGATACAGATAGAGACAGACAGACAGACATACAGACAGACAGACACAGTATAGACAGACAGACAGACATATATATAGACAGACAGATAGATACAGACAGATACAGATAGAGACAGACAGACAGACAGACAGACAGTAGATATATAGATAGATAGATAGATACAGATAGAGACAGACAGACAGATACAGATAGAGACAGACAGACAGATACAGACAGACACAGACAAACAGACAGATAGACAGACAGACAGAAAGACAGACAGAATACAGATAGAGACCAGACGACAGATCGATAGACAGACAGACGATTGAGACAGACAGACAGATACAGATAGAGACAGACAGACAGATACAGATCGAGCCGACAGACAGACAGCCAAGAGATACAGACAGACAGATCCCGATAGAGACAGACCGACAGATACAGATATCACAGACACAGACAGAAAAAAAAAAAAAAAAAAAAAAAAAAACAGATTACAAAGAGATAGACAGACAGATCGAGACAGACAGATTAGACAGACACAGACAGAGAATACAGATAGAGACAGACAGA
>JADLZN010007613.1:351251-382157 GCA_018155175.1 Sinocyclocheilus anophthalmus | reverse complement strand
CATACATACACACACATACATACATATACATATGTGTGTGTAATTTTTAACTCAAACTTATTTCAGTTAGTTGCCAAGGCAACATTTCTAATTTTCAAATTTATATTTTATTTCAGCTTCAATTAACAATAACATATTTTAATAGTTTTAATTGTAGGTAACAATTAACAACACTGGAGTGAAGCAAGAAAGACTCTACTACCGCGATGCTTCATGAGAGTAGGCGGTTTCCATAATAACAGCAACTTCTGTGATTGATGAATTTGTCTTTAGGATTATTAGTAGTTTAGTTTTTTTAAGTTTAATGCAATGGTAGGGAAAGGTTTATATCATTATATAACTCTACATTCATGGATTTTAACATGGTAAAGTGGATTTTTTTACCTGTTGAAGGGTTCCTGGCATATTCATGAGGCTGTAGATGGCCCAGAGAGGCAGAAGAGACACAGAGGACAGCGTCAGCGTCCAGCCCATCACCGTGGCCCATACAGGGGCCGTCACACCGTTGGCGAGGGTCAGCGGAGACCAGAACATGAGCGAGAACCCGAATGTGCCCTGAACACACACAGAGATGTTCTCAGAGGATGCTGACGATCAATCAGCATCTGCTATCAGTGTCCAGATCGAGTGACCCACAATGCACATGGCGGGAGTCAGGTAACGCCAGCACAGCCTGAAGATGCAGAGCGGCTGGTAACCAATCATGGCCTTAATATTGTTACTGAAGCGATCTGCACCTGAAAACAGCAGAAGATCAGCTCATGGAAGTGTCCATGTCCATATCATCCCAAAATAAAAAAAAGAGGTAACACTTTATTTTAAAGGGGTCATATGATGCGATTTCAATTTTTTCTTTCTCTTTGGAGTGTTACAAGCTCTTGGTGCATAAAAGAAGATCTGTAAAGTTGCAAAGACTAAAGTCTCAAATCCAAAGAGATATTCTTTATAAAAGTTAAGAGTCAACCACGCCTACCTAAAACGGCTCGTTCCAACATGCCCCCACATGTCTACATCACAATGTGGGAAGATTTGCATAACCCCACCCAAATGTTCACGCAAAGAAAGAAGGCGTAACTTTTATTCTCGCTGTAGTAATGTTGTTGCTGCCGCCATCTTGTGAAGGCGCTGTGTGTTTCCTTGTGAAAGCGAAACGTCTCAGGTTACATATGTAACCCTAGTTCCTCTTCAGGAACTCGAGCTGCATCGAAAACGCTAGGGTACGCCTTCTGCGACCCACGCTCGGTGATCCATGTAAAATCATAGTCCACTAGCTGACAGGATGTCACGGACGGGGTGACGTGTGACCAGGAAGCTATAAAAGCATGTGCGGCGGAGCCAGCGTCAGCTTCTAGGAATGAAGCAAGAGCCGGCAGGGATGCCGGAAGTATGGCACCGAGACGCAGCGTCTCGTTCTCTCGAGGAACCATGGTTACATACGTAACCTGAGACGTTCCTCTTCAGGAACTCGAGCAACATCGCATGACGCTTCGGGAACGAGAATGCCCACACCGCCAGACTTCCAAGTCTCTGCCTAGTGTGGAAGACTGCACAACTAGGGCGAGAGAACGGAAGAGCCAGGAGTGGCTTGCATGTCTAGACCGTAGAACCTGACGAAGGTAAGGGCGTGGACCAATCCGCAGCGTTGCAGATGTCCTGCATATGCACACCCGCTAAAAAAGCCTTAGAGGCTGCCACACTACGAGTCGAGTGAGCCTTGACCCCTAACGTCGAGGGGAGATCAGAGGACTCATAACATAAGGAGATGGCATCCACTTTCCACCGACTGAGGGTCTGCTTAGTTGCTGTAAGACCTCTCTTAGGGGGACCATAACAAACAAGCAACTGGTCCGCCCTCCTCCACAGGGCAACTCTGTGGACGGACAATTGAAAGCTTCTGCTGGCCTGGTTCCCTAAGTGAGGAAGACTGAAGGCCTGAAGTACAATGTGCTTGGATGCTGATGAGGGGTCTTTTGGGGACAATACCCCACACGGGGTAACAGAAATGCTTTGGCCAGAACCGCGCAAAAGTCAAGAAGGACGGGGCCACCGAGAGAGCCTGTAAATCCCCAACTCTCTTAAGAGAAGATATTGCCAGAAGAAAGGTAGCCTTTATTGTAAGATGGTGATCAGAAATCTCTTCGATAGGTTCGAATGGAGGTTTACAGAGAGCTTCTAGCACCACAGCTAGGTCCCACGTGGGGACGCGAGATCGTACCGGATGCCTCAACCTCAGCGCACCACGGAGTAAACGTGTAACTAGGGGGTGTCTGCCTACTGACTGGCCACCAAGAGGGGCGTGGGAGGCCGCAATGGCCGCCACGAAGCCCTCTATGGTGGAGTGGGTCAACCCTGTTAAAACTGCAGGACTCCGTACTGTACCAACTGGGCAGTTAACTGGGTCTAGCTGGCGGTCTCCGCTCCAAGAAGTGAAAAGTTTCCACTTCAAGATGTACAGTTTCCTTGTGGAGGGAGCTCTGGATTGGAGGGTGGTATCAACAACCTCAGTTGAGAGACCGGAAGCTACTAGTTGTGCCCCCTCAGGGGCCACAGCCATAACTTCCACAGCTCCGGGCGGGGGTGAAATATCGTGCACTCCGCTTGTGAGAGGAGGTCCCTCCTGACGGGAATAGGCCATGGAGAGCCATCGAGAAGGGACACAAGGTCCGAGAACCATACTCGGGCCGGCCAGAACGGGGCTAACTAGCAACAGACGGACTCCATCCCGGCATACTCTCTCCAGAACTCCCTGTATCTGAGCGGATCGGGGAAAGGCGTACAGGCGAAGCCTCGGCCACGTCTGTACCATGGCCCAGCGGAGCTGGATGAATCAGAGAGCACAAGAGGGGACATTGCAATGTCTTCTGAGTCGCAAACAAGTCCACCTGAGCCTGGCCAAAAATACTCCATATCTGCCTCACCACCTTGGGGTGAAGCATCCATTCCCCGGGCTTCGGCCCCTGCCTCGACAGGACGTCTGATCCCATATTGAGATGCCCAGGGATGTAAACTGCCCTCAGCGAGAGAAGTTTGCCCTGGGACCACACAAAGATCTGGTGTGCCAATTTGTATAAACGGTGCGAGCGCAGACCTCCCTGGTGGTTGATGTAAGAGACCACTGCTGTGTTGTCGGTACGCACCAACACATGGTGACCTCTCAGGTCTGGGAGAAAGTGTTTCAATGCCTGAAATACGGCCAGCATTTCCAGACAATTGATATGGCAAGTCAGATGGCGACCACTCCACAGACAGGGTGGCCACTCATGACTGCACCCCAACCGGTGAGGGATGCATCTGTCGCTAGCGTCGCACGGCGACAAAGAGCTCCCAGCACCGGACCCTGAACAAGAACTCGTGTATAATGGGTTTTAATGTTTATGTCTCGTTGCTTCCGGCCGGACATGGCATCACAATATGGTAAGTGGCGTAACATTTCCATCACACGCTTGAGGTATTCGGCCAATCACAATGCTCTGGATAGCTGGCCAATCAGAGCACACCTCGCTTTTCAGACCGATGAGCTCTGAAAAAATCTATGCGTTTCAGAAAGGCGGGGCATAGAGGAGAAATACTAATGTACAGTATGTGGAAAATAATGTGTTTTTTTTTACCTTAAACTACATAAACACATTTCATTACACCAAATACACAAAGTAATGTTCTTTTTAGCAGCATCATATGACCCCTTTAAGGTTCCTTGTTACACAGGTTACTGTACTTACTATTATAATGCCAATTAAATATGCATAATTACATGCAAGTAACCAGTGGCGTAGCGAATCAGCCCCGGGCCCATATGCAAAAAATTTGTATGGGCGCCCCCAAACGTTATGGGCTCCAACTTGGTTAACTTATCTTAGGCCCTATTGTTGATTTTTCTGAAGTAAACAACGTTACGTGAATTGTGACTACTCACAAGCTGTTTTATTTACGGTCTAGGCTAATGCTTGGAAATGATGTTTAAAGTTTTCAAGTCCATTCATTATTTGTAGCATGCAAGCCACTCAATAATTGCAGCTTTGTGCTTTGTTACTACAAAATCTCAGCCTTCTGTCAATTCTATGATAAAATATAAACAATAAACGTCTTTTTACGCTTTTTAATTTGTAGTGAGATAATTCGCCTTTATTATATTTAAAAATGATATTTTCCTCTTTAATATTTGCAGCACGAAGTAAACATGAATATTTTAATGCATGTTGAAAAAAATCAGAACAATTGAATACAAACGAATGTCATGAATCGATCAGAGTTTTAAAATAAGTCAAAAGAATGACGGATGCCACCGACTTTTTTGGTGGAATTTTCACATTAACTTCACGCAATATAACATGATTTTATTATCGTAATTTTGACTTTATTCTTAAAATATTATGACGTTAATCTTATTTATTTAGTTATTTTTCAACGTGGAACAAAAATGCTGCCGTATAGGCTACTGAATGCAAACACAATTTTGGCAGAGCGACCCAAAAAATAAATAAAAATCTTACAAAAAAAGTAAAAAATAGTGAGGGTATATTTGAATTATTTGTTAATAAACTAATGTTTTCTTAGTCAATGTTGCAAAAATGAATGCGCCTGACTCGCCATCTCCTCATTGGACGTGCTTTTAGAGAGAAATGCATCTTTACAGATTACATAATGAAAGAGTTTTTGTTTTCGATTTGAATGATTTTGTTTTAAAATTCTATAGATATATTTATCATTCAGTTGTAAGCGCTACTGTTCAAGACGAGATGGCAGAAAGCACATTGTTTGTTTTCTTTATTTTACAAAAGCACAAGGTTTTGTTGATATTGTGAATACACGCAAATACAAGTAGACCCTTTGCAGTTCCGAATGATGTATACTATTACCTTTATGAGCAAACATGACGGCGTATTTTTGAGTTTCCACTGTTATTAAAAAAATGCAAGTGATCGCACTGGCGCCTCCATGTCCTGCAAAGCGCGCTTTAGCTTCGACTCTCCACACAAACGATTGGAACAGCGTTCATTTATCTAGGTTAAATGTTTAAATTAATACTGTGAAATGCATGAAGTGTTTTATGTCTGTTATTTTAGGCAAGTCGTGTTGGTTTGAGAAGGCTAAATTGATCAAACATATGCTCAACTCACTGTCTGCAACTGCCGCTTGGTCGTTCCTTTAAAAAACAAAAGCTTGAATTTAACAAACATAGAATGTTCCAAATATATTTCTAAATTAACTTTATAAAGAAACAAAAAGAAAAATGACCACTTTTAAATTTTAAAACCAAAACTGAACTATTTTAATAGCTGTGTAATGGGGAAGAGAGAGAAAAAAAAGACACGGGATCCAGTCGGACTTGGGCCGAGAATTCTCATAAGATGTTGGACAAGGGCCGGGCCCATGCAGGGCTCTATTAATCTAAACTATATAAGCCAAACCCTAATCCTAACCCTAATCATATAGTAAGTACATGTAGTTTATTAATATTACTTAGTACTTAAATGTATATTTGCACTGTAACAAGGACACCTTAAAAAAAGTGTAACCAAAAAATACATCATGTTTTTGTTTTTAGGACCATTGACATTAAGGACATTTTTCCTGGAAGATAGATAGATAGATAGATAGATAGATAGATAGATAGATAGAATAATAATATCGCGGAACGTCAACCTCTGCGTGCCAGTAATATAAAAACATATAATACAAAGTTTTACACATATACACCGCATATTTATTCATATATATATGATATATATTATATCTTTACTTTACTTTACTTTACGTTTAGTCATTTAGCAGACGCTTTTATACAACGTATAGTGATACGAAATATAGGAGTGAGTAGTTGTATATAGTAAAGCCCCTTAATGTAAAATATTAATGTATATATATAATATATGTAGAAAATAAGACATTATATTAAGAGCATTGTGACATTATTAAGCACATTTTCCTGCAAAATATCATTACTGCAATAATTACTGCACTTATCGTCATTACTGTAAATGTGATCTCGACTGTTATTGTATCTTATGAATACATGCTGTCCCTTAAGGTCCCTTATATTTTATCAGATTGTCAGTGAACTATTTAAAGCAGCTATTGATACTGATATATTAATGTGTGTGCGTGAGTTTGTCTGAGTATTTAATGCGTATGTGTTTATGAGTGTATGCGTATATGAGAGTATGTGTGTATACTGTAGATCCATCCGATGGCCACAGACTGGCAGACAGACAGCAGCAGCAGACTGGCTCCACTGCAGGAGAAATGATCATAGATCTGAAACACATACAGGCCTCCCTGAACACAGACACAGAGAGGAGAGAAAGACAGCTATATGTACATCTTCATTATCAGATGATACAGATCTGAACGAGCAGGAATAAAGACTTGCTGAAAGGGTCAGACAGATGTTTAATATTTCTGAATTAAGTCTCTTTTGCTCACCAGGGCTGCATTTATTTGATCAAAAATACAGTAAACTAATTTAAAAATATTATTACATTTTAAAATAACTGTTTTCCATGTGAATATACTGTAAAATTTTATTTATTCCTGTGATCAAAGCTGAATTTTTCAGCTCATTACCCAGCCTCTCATTATCACATGACCTTAATAATCATTCTAATATCTGACTTTCTCCTCAAGAAACTTCTAATATTATCAATTGGAAAACACTTGTGCTGCTTCATATATTTTGGGAAAAGCCATGAATGCGTATTATTTCCGGTTTCTTTTAGTGATTAGGCAGTCTAGAGTTCAAAAGAACAGCATTTATTCGAAACAGAAATCTGTTGTAATATTATAAATGTCTTTACGGTCACTGAATTAGGGGTGACCCCGAATAGTCGAAGATTCGATGCTTCGATAGGAGGAGCCTGATTCGACTACCCGCAAAGATTCTCACCAGTGCATTCCAAATGGGATATTTCACCCTCTGAAGGGCACTTTGGAGTGAAAACAATCATGGCCGCCATATTGAAGAGTTGTTCCAAACTGAAGTGCTCAAAACTGGCCAATGTTTGTCAAATGGCCCTTCCTGAATGAATGATTTCCGAAGGGTACAACTATGGAACACTTTTGTGTCCCCCATGATCCTTTGTGCTGATTCTTTCCATGATGACGGCGCCTCCATGTGGGGCACTGAATGAGTGGAACCAATAAGGTCCTTCAAGGAAACCGTTTGTTTTGGTTCCCCTCACCCTTCAAACATTCAAAGCTCTCACTCCGCTGGGTAAACCCTTTGAAGGGATTAGGGCATAGAGATGAGCCTTTCCAAATGGAACGCAGGGACAGTCGAATATTCGCCGGGTGTTATGATCATGCCATTTTGGCTATATGGGGGTGCTCAATATTTGATTTCACATAGAACTACCGGTTTTCTCCCAATAAGTCAATATACAGCCAATTCTGTTAATGTTGTAAATAAGAATCTGAAAAGAAAGAATAAATACTTTAACGTGTGTGAATAAATCCAACCACCCCTACAGATTTAAGTTTCACTTTCCATAACGCGTGACCGACAGAGGAGCATCTTGGCGGCAGGGATTTAAAACTTTAACAAGACTTAAATTGACACAGACAGAGTGAAAGACTGGATTTTTTCAATCAGGTAGGGTACAAGTTATTTCAAAACATTTCAGCCAGTTTATATATATCATGTATATATTATTTATCTCGTATATGATGCATTTGGTTGAGTTGTGCTGCAGTAAAGCGCTTCATTGTAGTACTACGGTGATTATCTCTTCAGCACGTAGCGCGAGCAGGACAAACAACAATGCATTATATTAATAACTATGACTGGGACTGTCATATACATAGTGTCACGCATCCGGTCCATGAACTTCCGTCTGCTTACCATCAGAGGTCACCCTTTCCATTACATTGACTCTCGCACTACACTACTGTTGCTTATCATCCCGGACTACATATCCCATCATTCATTGCACTGATTGCACTCAGCAGGATTGCACACAGCTGTTTCACTGAGTGCACAAGCGGTTTACATCACTCACTCATCACTATATAACAACTACCTCAAACTACCCATTCCTGCCGAGTATTGCTTAGCCTTTAGTTGTTGTTTCCTAGTTCCTGTTTCCTTCCCTGTTTTTCCCTTGTTTTGCCCTTGCCTTGTCTGTTTCAAAATCCTTCCCCCCGCGGTTCCTGATCTTTGCCGGTCTCCCTGGATTTTATCCCTCTACTCGGCCCCTGTGATTCCGAATCTGCCGATCGTCGACCTACGCTAGCCCTATGACTATTCTTGTGTCTTGCCCGCCATATAACTGTTTGCCATTGTTTGACCCTGCCTGTTACGACCAAGGGTTTTTTTTTTTTTGGGGTGTTTCCCTCTGTCTTCTGTTCAGAATAAAGCTTGCACATGGATCCACACGTCTCACGTCTTGTCAGCCCTGTAACAGAATACTCGGCCACACAAGGATCTAGCAGCTTCTCGGATTGACATTGGCGGGAGGTTATGGATACAGGAAGAATATTGTTACGCCCTTAGACGGGCACACGATCGCTGGAGGGCTATTTTCAGATTTTAGCCATCTCTCTAATTTTATTCAGATCTGCTGGACTGTTTTTGATAGACTTTGTTTATTAGGGCACTTAATCACCGTTAAATCCAAATCATTTACCAGGTCCACGTTCACTTTAGTCATTGTATGGACTATGCTTTGTCGACGGTGTGCTTCGCGTTCCTGTGGGTATCACTGAGGAGCCCGACTCCGCACGCATCATGGGTAATGCGCCACACTAGGCACGTCTCACAACAATGGCGGATCGAGCAGCGTCGGAGCACCCACAAGATGGCGGACACAACATCACCCAGTCATGTCACAGCTGCCCATCTTGAGTCCAGTCAAGTCACCATTGATCCTCCTGAGTCAAGTCAACTCACAGTAGATCTTCGTGAGTCTGGTCAAATCACAGCTGATATTCATGAGTCAAGTCAAGTCACAGTTGTTCGTCATGAGTCAAGTCAAGTTACAGTTCATTATCATAAGTCAGGTCTAGTCACAGCTGATCTTCCTGAGTCCAATCAAGTCACTGTTGATCATCTTGAGTCAGGTCTAGTCACAGTTGATCATCATGAGTCCAGTCAAGTCACAGCTGATCTCCCTGAGTTCAGTCAAATCACGGTTGATCATCATGAGTCAGGTCAAGTCACAGTTCATTATTATGAGTCTAGTCAAGTCACCACAGATCTTCATGAGGCCAGTCAAGTTACAGCTGTTCTTCGTGAGGCAGATCAAGTCACAGCTGATCTTCACGAGTCTAGTCAAGTCTCATCTGATCTGCCAGAGTCTCATCACATCTCAGCTGTTCATCCAGGGTCACGTCCCATCACAGCTGATCATCCAGAGTCACGTCACATCACGTCTGTTTGCTCAAAATCCTGTCACTTCCTGTCTGTTGCACCCAGATCCTCAAGGACTATACTTCAGTGTCCCAGACTGGCATCCAGCATGGAGGACACACCGCTGGTGTCGGCACGTGCAGCTGGCATCCCTAAACTAGCGCTCTCAAGCCCTCCAGTCCCTGTCACGAATCCAGTCCCTGAACTATTTCCCCTGTCTGTAGCGCTTTCCACAATGGGGATCGCTTTATGGTGCATCTGGGCCACGTACTGCACCGCTGATTGGCTAGAGGCAGCAGCACCGGCGACAACATCTCCAGAGGTGGCGGCTTACGCTGCAGAACCCCCCGAGGTAGCGGTGTCCACTGCTGTGCTCCCAGAGGCCATGGTGTCCACTGTAGTCTCTTCAGAGGTGGCGGCGGAGGCTGCAGAACCTCCCGAGATGGCAACATTTTCCTCAGTTCCTTGCGTGGTGGTGGCGCCCAGCAACGCACTTTCTGCCTGTCCTGTTCCGGCCAAAGAGGCCGTCTTTGAACTCTCTGCCTGTCCTGTTCCGGCCAAGGAGGCCGTCTATGAACTCTCTGCCTGTCCTGTTCCAGCCAAGGAGGCCGCCTATGAACTCTCTGCGTGTTCTGTTCCGGCCAAGGAGGCCGTCTATGAACTCTCTGCCTGTTCTATTTCGTCCTGCCGTCTGTGAACTCTCTGCCTGTCCTGTAATGGCTATGGAGGCCACCTATGAACTCTCTGCCTGTTCTGTTCCGGCCAAGGAGGCCGTCTATGAACTCTCTGCTCGTCCTGTTCCGGCCAAGGAGGCCGCCTATGAACTCTCTGCCTGTCCTGTCACAGCTATGGAGGCCGTTTTCAACCTCCCGCTCGTCCTGTCCGCCTCTGCCTGTCCTTTCATGGCTATGGAGGCCGTTTGTGAACTCTTGTCCTGTCCCGACCCAGCCAAGGAGGCTGCCTCTGAACGCCGAGCCTTATCTGTCAACCCCAATGTTCTGTCTGTGTTGTCTGTCTCTGCTTCTTCATTATTACAGTCTCCGCCATGGTCTCCTGATCGGTGTGGTTCAGCGGGGGGGGTTCCCTGTTCCTTCTGCTCCGCCGTGGTGGTCTGTCTGGCTCTGGTGGTCTTCTTCTCCGCCGTGGTGGTCCTCTGCTCCGCCTTGGTGGTCCTCTGCTCCGCCGTGGTGTCTACTGTCTGGCTCTGGTGGTCTTCTGCCCCGCCGTGGGGGTCTACTGTCTTGCTCTGGTGGTCCTCTTCTCCACCGTGGTGGTCTACTGTCTGGCCATGGTGGTCCTACTGTCTGGCTCTGATGGTCCTCTGCTCCGCCGTGGTGGTCCTCCACTCCGCCGTGGTGGTCTTCTGCCCCGCCGTGGTGGTCTGCTGTCTGGCTCTGGTGGTTCTCTGCTCCACCTGTACGGCCGGCTTTGCCCTGGCTCTCTACTCCGCTGGTTCTGCCTCGGTTCCCGGTCTCTCCACTTCCATGTGGACCTGGCCCTCCATCCCTCCCCCTGTTCCGCCTCCACTCCACCGCCCTCCGGAATCATAAAGGTTTTTTTGAGCGTCTGGAAGCCGCTCCTTGGGGGGGCTCTGTCATGAATCCGGTCCATGAACTTCCGTCTGCTTACCATCAGAGGTCACCTTTTCCATTACATCGACTCTCGCACTACACTACTGTTGCTTATCATCCCGGACTACATATCCCATCATTCATTGCACTGATTGCACACAACACTGATTGCACACAGCTGTTTCACTGATTGCACACAGCTGTTTCACATCACTCACTCACTATATAACACTCACTCAAACTACCATTCACTGCCGAGTATTGCTTAGCCTGTTAGTTTTCCTAGTTCCTGTTTCTTTCCCGTGTTTCCTTTTTTTGCCTTGCCTTGCCTGTTTTTGATCTTTGCCTGTTTTCCTGGTTTTTTCCCTCTAGTCTCGCCCCTGTGATTCTGTCTGCCGATCGTCGACCTACGCTAGCCCTAGGACTATTCTTGTGTTTTGCCCGCCATATACCTGTTTGCCATTGTTTGACCCTGCCTGTTACGACCACGTCTCTGTCTTCTGTTCAGAATAAAGCTTGCACATGGATCCACACGTCTCACGTCTTGTCAGCCCCGTAACAAGTATATAACACTATTAATAACATGCTGTGAGCTTTTTAGTTTGTTGCGTGGTTTCTGCACTGTTGTGTGAAGAATGCATCCACAAAGGGAGTTCATTCAGAGCCGCACAGACACGTTCGTGCATTCGGGGCATTTTGTGCAGATAACGCCAATAAGTCGTAATATTAACATTATGTTGTATAAATAATGAAACATATTCTATATGAGATAAACGATGAGTTAAATCCCATTGATTGAAAACCTGCTGCTTCATTCTACTGGTCATCTTCAGCGCGCGCAGCTCAAAACAGAAATGCAGAACATTAATAACTACTTTCATATACATAGCGTTATAATGAGAGCCCTATTGTAAAAAAAATTGTGAATTCTTAGGGTTTCGCTGACGTTTAACGTTAGCTGTTAACTGTTAATCCAAACATAAAACATTATGTACCCCATTTGTATCTGCAAGGTGTCCGTTACACATTTTCCCTGTGTGTTAACATAATTATGATCATCTCCACGCTCCTCGTTCTTACACAGCAGCATAACCATGACAGAACACCGAACCGAAGAGAAAGTAGCGCCCCGTTTTTTTTGTTTCCTTTTTGAAAGTGTTTTCTTTTCCGTCCCTCCCCCGCGCTTAATAATGGAGATCACATTGCCAAAAAATCGATTCGCCACCCTAGCCCGCAAGGATCTCCCGTTGGTGGAGTTCGCCTGGGAATTCTGCAGGTTCGCCGGTAAGACGGCACTTGGCGACGCCACTCTTAACTCTCTGTTCTGGATCGGGGCCAATTACTATCGCCCCGTGGACCTCCTAGACACCACTGTGCTAAGCTGGAGGGAAGGGATCCTCCGGTGTCTGGAGAGTGTCCGGCCCCGATCCAGAAACCAGCCTGCCGTCAAGCCCACCGGCCACTCAGCAAACGAGCCCGCCGGCCGCAGCACTCTCAAGCCCACCGGCTGTTCCGAATTCAAGCTCGCCGGCCTCGCCATTCTCGAGTCCACCGGCCGTTCCGAAGTCAGCCCGCCAGCCGGTTCACTCCCAAGCCCTCAGCTGACAGCAGCCCGATCCTTAACCCCCGAATCTGAGAGAAGATGTTGCTCGAGCCCCTGAGTCCGCGCCGTGTCAACTCCACCCCGTCCCGCTCCAGTGTTGGCTCACCCCTGAGGTCCTCTCCTGAAAGTTCTCCAGTCCCCCTCCGCCCAAGGAGGGCTCCAGTCCCCACGTCCAGCCCAAGGAGAGCTCCAGTCCCCAAGTCAATCCCAGGAAGGGCCACTGGCACCTAACGCAGGCCCCCGAGGGCCTCAGGACCCAGTGAATTTCCCCAAGGAATTTTGTGGTGGTGCTACAGTGCTCCGTCTGTAGTGGCCGGAAGAGCCAGTGTAGGCCAAGGCCACGGAGCTGTTCAGCTATGTCCCCCTGAATTGTCTGCTCGCGTGCCATGCCTCCTGGAACTGTCTGCTCCGCCATGGCCCTCCTGACCTGTCCTGCGCCCCGCCCCCCCCATGGGCTCCCCGAGCTGCTGCTTCCGCCATAGGGCCTCCTAAGTCGGCCTGTCCCCATGTCTCGGCCGGACTGCCGCTCCGCCATGGCTCCCCGAGTTGCCTGATCCGCCATGGGTCCCGGAAAGGGTACCGCCCTGGAGGCCTTCTGTCATGTGTAAACCTGTCCCCGTGCTGCGTGTGTGTTCCTGTCAGTGAGTTTTTGTTGGAATAAATAAAGACTGTTCCTCGTAAATTCTCCATCGTCTCCACGCTCCTCATTCCTACACAGCAGCATCCTACGGGACTATTAATACATATATGATTTGACTCTTATCCACATTTGTAATTGTCCATAACATTTTATTTAACAAACCAACCAGTCACTTGCATTATAGATCAGGAACTTGTTGAAATGTCAGTGACTCGGACTAATGAGTAAAAATGACCACAGCAAGGGCATGTGGAATTAAATGGCTCAAAACACGAATGCAACCATCATAGTCCACGAAAAGATCAGGACAAGACCAGAACACCCGGCAACGAGCATCGATGCTCAACGCCCGTGCCCATCTGCCTGCATCAAGTGGGGACTCGATCATGCCGGACAAACATTAGCCTTAAAATGCCATGCCAGCCTGACGACAACCACCAAATACAAAGAAACGATCACCCTGCTAAAACTTACAGCGACACACCCGAGAGTCACAGCACACGCCGTGTCCAAACCCAAAGCAGAGTATACAGGCGGAAAAACACACGCACACACTGCGGCAGAGTGCATCTTGACCCGCCGGTGATACGCTATGACTAGACCAGGACCTGAAGGAGACACACAGCATGGATATTGATGTATACGTATATAAATATATTCACAAGACACTGTTATTGAATGTGATTACACATACAGTCCATTTCTCAAAGTTCTGACAAGGTTTCTCTCAAAGTTATGAACAAACTTCTTGATTAACTTATCGACGTTTCCTTCAATGTTATCTGGTCTTTAATAATATTCTTAAAACGTTAGCTCAAAAAACATTATTTATACATTGTTCATGGAACCTTCTATATATTATATATATAATATATTTTGTTACTACTTGTTCCAGAACGTTTAGAGCACATTCAAAAGTAACGTTCCCATAATGTTTGTAAAATGATCAAATGGAATGCGCATATACAGTAATCTGAGAATTACTAGTATTGCATGATTGCTCAAAAACCTTGTTCTTACAGCATATTTTTATTAGCTAGGATGTAGATGATTAGCATGCATACAGTTGAAAACATACCAAATATTTCAGGTGTCTACTTGCTCTCATTGTGAACAGGCATTTATAATTTCCATCAGAACTTACACAATCACAATTCTTACCTGATTGCACCACATCTGCGATATCCACACCCTGCTCCTGTGCCATGAAGCCAAGCACGGAGAAAATGGCAAATCCTGCAATGAAACTGGTACTGCTGTTGAGGAGACACAGTCTGAAACAGTCCCTGAAACACAAACCAATGCACATTTATGACGGTGTTGTTTCGGTGGTTACTGATTACGTGCAGCTGACAAGTTTAAGTTGATGTACTAAAATGAAACAAACTAAAAGTAATATGAAAATAGATTAAAACTATTTAGAAATATTTTAAAAAGAAAAACTAATAATATTGACAAAAACATAACAAAATTACTAAAACATAAACCAAAAATAAAATGAAAACTAAAAATATAAAAAATATATGCTTACAGCAAATCCCTACACTAGATACACAAAACAAAGAGACGACACTAATCGGAGAACACGTGGCACATAACAAAATACACAGCATAGGTTTAAGTCCCAGTGAATACCCATGGAACTTCATCAATACACATAAGTAGTCTTTAAATGCAAATTCTCGCTTTGGATAAAAGCATTTCCAATCATAAATTAAATTATACTTCCAAAAAAGACTGATTAGGAAAGCGCCCAGAAGTCATCATTTGTTTGCATGTGACATGGTGTCAGGGCCTTTGGGAGGAAGACACACGTGAACATCATGTTGAATTTGTTGAGCTGGCCGAGAGCCGTAGACTTCCCCGACAAATGCCATATGAAAAGATGGATCTGAGTCCCAGGGGGGGCCACCTCCGATACTCCAGAGCGAGGAGAGGGAGCAGATAGGAGAGAATTTGACAGCTGGTTGTGTATGACAAATGGCATAAAACAAATTTCACAAAATATAGATCACATTGTACAAAAATAATACATAATTTCACTGGTACCTGTGAAACAAGGACATACCAGGGCTACAATTGTCAGTTATAGATCACTGAAGATTGTACGCGCTAGACAATTGCGCGCCTTCAAAAACAGGCACGGGAAGATCCTTATGAGCTACACAACCATGGGAATACAGTTCAAAATGCGGAGGGGGAAAAGAATCAGGGGTGGCACCTGACATGTTTGATCTGGGGTGTCAGAATGATCCAATACAAATTGAGAACAAAACAACCACATTTTGCCCAGACTTCTGCTTAATTTTGTTCTTTCTACTTGTATAAACAGCTAATTTAGCTTGACCCAAGATAAAATTCAGTAATTAACAATCATAATGTTTTTTCTTCACGTATTTATCACCCAATACAAAAATTTCCTCTGAAAATGTTTCATTAAAACAACCAAAAAGACTCCTTAATACAACAAATAAAGGATTTAACCTGGAACACTCCATAGAAGCATGAAAAACTGTTTCTCTTTTAAAACAAAACGGACATTCAGAACTCACTTCAGAGTTGAAAACAGAAACAAAAGCAATTTGCACCATGAAGAATTCTCCATTGTATATCTCCTACTCTCTTTAGTAATGGTGGCTTATACAGGACTCTCCATTCAGGTTTAACATCATCATCTATTTTGAGGAATGAATGCCATGGAGTATCTACTTTTTTTGTTCAAAAACGTCTTATTAAAAACCAGAACACAAGCTTTGTACAACATTTCCCCCAGTTCATGAAAAAATCCAAAACAAAGATTTGCCACTTTTAAAAAACGCCCATCAATCATCTATGTTTGGGAAAGTCACAAAACTAGCTGAAAAGAACTCTTCAGCAGCTGCAGCTGTCTAATTGTCTTCTTGTGAAGCCCTGTGAGGAGACCATTACAATAGTCCATCCTGCTGGTGATAAATGCATGAACAAGTTTCTCCAAGTCTTGAATGGAAACAAAACATCTAATTACAATGAACAGATGTTAGTAGCAGATGAGGAATGAGGGTATTGCAAAGAGTTAGTTAAGGGGGGAAACTGCTTTGACGTGACTACTGAAACTAAGGTCTGTCTCAAGAATCACACTAAGATTCTTGACTTGATTTTTAGTTGATTGACCTCTAGAGTCAAGGTATGCATTCACCTTTAGAAGCGGGAGGACCTTCAATAATTCTAGTGTTTCCCGAAAATGCAATGAAGGGCATGTGTTCCTCTCCGTTGTTAACTAAGAAAGTTACTGAGCACTCTAACTCTGTTGTAATTTCGACCAATGCATACTGGCAGAGGGAGTCAATGGGGCATGTAGGCATGTGGTAGATGAGGCTAGGTAAAATCTGTGGGTGGAAGAGGGGGGGGGGGTGGGGGGTGATCATCCTGCATAGCTTGAAGAACAATTGCTCTCATTTGTTGGTTGTAGAGGTCGGTGGTCGATAGTCGGCATCGGGCGAAAGCAGACGGGGCAAGCA
This sequence comes from Sinocyclocheilus anophthalmus, assembly GCA_018155175.1. Lineage (NCBI taxonomy): Eukaryota > Metazoa > Chordata > Actinopteri > Cypriniformes > Cyprinidae > Sinocyclocheilus > Sinocyclocheilus anophthalmus. The sequence continues at coordinate 365,503 of JADLZN010007613.1, read as the reverse complement.
TGGAGCCGGGTGAGCCTCCGCCAAGGGCATGGACGTCCACTTGCTGATGCGCGCCCTATTAACTCAGGGGCGGGGAGTAGGCTAACCTCAAATCCCTCGAAGTATGGACCCGAACCATTTGATTACTGATCCCAGAAAGGCGCCAAAACCCAGTTGTGTCACTAGTCCAGCTCTAGACATTATTTATGATCTAGACAGTGTTCAAAGTCGCGGGGGGGCACTAAGAATCGTAGTGCGGTAGACCCCAGCATAAATAAAAATTAATAGAATGCCAGAATCAGTTAGATTAAAGATGAAAAAAATATCAATTATTATCTTTATTTACTGTGGGCGGTCAACCAATTCTCTTGCTTGTGATGCAATTGGTTACGGAAATCAGAAGACAAAAAAGCAAGACTGAAGACTAATAAGTCTACTTAGTTATCGCAGTTTGAGTTTCAATATGGTGGTGGGACGAGAATCTAGGCGGGGGGGGGGGGGGGGGGGCTAAGATTAAAAACATACTGCTCTTTCACAAATAATCTTGCACTAAAGAAAGGAATAAGATATCATGATAAGTATTGTCTATGTTGCCTGCGAATGGGATGTGTGCTAGACAAATGATGCGCTTCATATAGTTGCCGGTAGGTACGAGCATTACATAGGTGAAAGATCATAGTGCCAATGGGTTAATGACAATAAAGAGTAGGAAAGGTGGACGGACAGATACAATAGAGTTCAGATGAAAAAATAGCTGGCAATTCTCTTGTGTAAGTAGACACTTGCGATGTGTTTGTATAAAAGACTGTCATATCATGTGACGTACCTGTGGGTCCATCAGCCGTGTGTGATTGGGTTTCAGGTAATAAACAATCCCATCCACAGCACCAGGTAGAGAAACCCCACGAACCAACAACACCAGCAGCATCAAATACGGGAAGGTGGCTGTGACATACACAACCTAGACAAAACACAAACAACAACAATAACACGCATTATAACTTAATGAACTACAACTGACAATTTAAAAAAAAAACAACAACATACAATTCAGTTTGCAATTGTATGTACATACAAGCACAATTCAGAAAAGGCACAATTTGAAATGAAATAAATCATAAATAAATTATTAAAATGAAAAGACTTTTGTTTGCTTGTATTTTAATGCCATGCCAGCGACCACAGCTATTTTCATGGCTAAAACATATGGAGGGATTTAACAAACTAAATTACTGTCACACTACGAGCCAGAGATACAAGGTAAGGATGCAAACAAGAGGGTTTATTGAACAATGCGGACAGCAAGTTGATGACAGGCGAGTATGAGATGTTAGAGAGTTCTTGGGTTCTTCGCTCTGGATAATTCGTTGGTATCCTTTGCAGGTATCCGGAGAGGATGAGAACGGGATCGTTGTCAGGATCGGTGGAGCTTCTAGGGGTAAGTAAACAACAGATCAGATAAAGGTAGGAGTCAGGCTAAGTTCAAGCTGGTGAACGATAGACCGGACAGTGAGGCCGTGAGAGGAGTGCAGGGATATAGTCTGCTTAATGAGTCTCTGCAGGTGCGGGTGATTGCGATCTGGTGAGTGTTGGGATTGGTGACGTAGGTGACTGTGAAGGCAGAGACTCCCTGACATTACCCCCTCCTTCAGGGGCGGCTCCTGACGCACACATGCGGCGACGAGGGCGGCCTCGACCTCAGGGTGCGGTGAAACTCCTCCAGCAACGATGGGTCAAGTATATCGTCCCGGGCCACCCAGGACCTCTCCTCCGGTCCGTATCCTTCCCAGTCGACTAGATATTCCAGTCGGCCGCCCTGTCGCCACGAATCCAGAAGGTCCCTGACCTGGTAAACAGAGGGCTGGTCCAAGATTTCAGGAGGAGTAGGTACTTCCGGCTTGGTGGGTCCTGTTGTGGAGGAAACGTGGAATGCGGGGTGAATTCGGTACCTGGGTGGAAGCTGGAGAAGGTAGGTGACTTCATTAATTTGCCTCTGTATGGGGAACGGCCCAATGTAGTGGGGACTCAGCTTCTTACAGGGCAGGCGGAGGCGCAGATCCCGGGTGGACAGCCAGACCTTATCCCCTGGTTGGTATGTGAGGTTGTTGGAGCGACAGGCATCTGCGAAGGCCTTATGCCTCCGCACTGCTTGCTGGAGGTGGATGTGAGCTGAGTCCCATACTCTCTCGCTCGCCCGGAACCAGTAGTCCACAACTGGAACCTCCAAGGGCTCTTCCGTCCATGGGAAGAGTGGGGGTTGGTAACCGACTATGCACTGAAAGGGGGTCAGGCCAGTGGTGTTCTGTCGGAGGGAGATTTGTGCATACTCGGCCCAGGGGAGGAAATGCCTCCAGCTGTGCTGATCTTCGTGGCAGTATGACCGGAGGTAACGCCCGAGCTCCTGGATCCTTCGCTCAGTCTGGCCGTTCGTCTGAGAATGGTACCCGGAGGACAAGCTCACGGTCACTCCCAGGAGTCGGAAGGCGGCTTTCCATACACGGGAGATGAACTGGGGACCCCGGTCTGAAACCACATCCTCCGGGATGCCGTAGTTTCTGAAAACATGGGTAAATAAGCACTCTGCAGTTTCTAGTGCTGTTGGCAGACCTTTGAGGGGTATACAATGTACAGGCCTTAGAGAAATGGTCGACTACTACAAGGATACAGGTGTTTCCGTCAGAGATGGGTAGGTCAGTCACGAAATCCACTCCTATGTGGGACCAGGGTCTCCGTGGTACAAGCTTGCCTACGGGAAGATGACGAGGAGTTTGAGACATGGCACAGACTGAGCTTACTGAAGACATCCTGGAACGCCACATAGTCAGATGGGACAGTAGGTGTCTCTTGAGGTTCTGGACTTTCGACTAGGGTGGAGGCAACTTGGGCTCGGACTAGATACGCAGGCGGTTTGGGGATCTCCACGAGACAGTTTTGCCGGCACGACTCGCTCCAGCAAGTTACCTCACAGGGTTCCCATCTGACCTCTGGAGAGTGGAGAGTGAGCCAGGGGCATCCCAGGATGATATCGATGGTAGATCCCTTCAGTACCAGAAATGTGATGGTCTCCCCATGCAGACATCCGATCTTCAGCTTCATCAGTGGGGTTCGATAGTTGACCCGCCCACGCCCTAGCGGTTTTCCCTGAAAGGTTTCGACTCGGAGCTCTTTGGCCTGATGTTGGCAGGGCAAACAGAGACAGCTTAGGAGGTCTCGTGATATGAAATTGCCCGAAGAGCCCGAGTCGACGAGGGCGGAGACTGAAACAGAACAATCGGTGATGAATAGTTGTACTAGTAAGAAGGATAAAGTTGAGATTACTGGTTCGAGTTGAATAGTACTCACCACAGGGCGTGGGGGCCTGACGGGGGCAGGCTTGAATGAAATGGCCTGGAGCAGCGCAGTACAGGCATAGTCCAGCCGCTAGGTGGCGAGTGAGTCTGGTGGAATCCATGTGCATGGGTTCTGGTACTGGGGGACTGCTGGTGGCTGCTGCAGGCTGGTGGACGGCTTCATCAGGCTGGCAGGCTGACAACCGTTGTGAGTTGTGTGTAGCTCTTTGCATGAAGCTCCCTAACCCCATAGTATCGTCATAGATGGCCATTTGAGCGCGGATGCGAGGACTCAAACCCTGCCGGTAGGCACTGAGGGGAGCGGATTCGTTCCAGCCACTAGTCGCCGCTAGCGTCCGAAATTGCAGGGTGTATTCGCTGGTGGTAGAAGACCCTTGACGCAGCCGCAGGAGTTGGTCTGGGACGGATAGCATTTCTATAGCAGAGCCAAACACTTCCTTGAAATGATTAGTGAAAGCATCATATGAGTTGATTATGGCACTATTGGCGTTCCATATTGTTCGTGCCCACAACAGTGCTCTGCCAGTTAGCAGGGAAATCAAGAAGGCTACCTTCGATCGTTCCGTAGAGAATTTCTGAGGCTGCATCTCGATGAAGAGTGCCACTTGGAGAAGGAAGCCGCCACACTCAGCTGCGCCACCAGCATAGCAAGCAGGAATGGCCATGGGACTTACAGAGGCAGATTGCGGGGTAGTGACTTTCGTGAGAGAGGCTCGGTTGGTGTTGACCAATTCCTCCAGTACCTCTGCGGGTGTGGGAACCCGGGGATCCATGGAGGTGTATGTCCTTGGTCCGGTCTTCTGTCACACTACGAGCCAGAGACACAAGGTAAGGATGCAAACAAGAGGGTTTATTGAACAATACGGAGAGCAAGTTGATGACAGGTGAGTATGAGATGCTAGAGAGTTCTTGGGTTCTTAGCTCTGGGTAGTTCGTTGGTATCCTTTGCAGGTATCCGGAGAGGATGAGAATGGGATCGCTGGAGCTTTTAGGGATAAGTAAACCACAGCTCAGATAAAGCTAGGAGTCAGAATAAGTTCAAGCTGGTGAAAGGTAGACCGACGTGAGGCGTGATAGCGGCAGGATATCGTTGTCTAATGAGGTCTCTGCAGGTTTGGGGCTCAGTACTCAGGTGATTGCTATCTGGTGTGTGTCGGGGCTGGTGACTGAGGTGACGTAGGTGACTGTGAAGGCAGAGACTGCCTTACAATTACATAAATAAATATATTTTGAAACTATTAAATGCATCATGGAATGTTGATATACTGTAAATCAATGAACAATGAAATGTGATAAAATGTGCATAAGAAAAAAGAACAATAAATACATAATATATTTACTTATAAGAGACTTATATATATATATATTATTTACTTACTAAAATAATAAGAAATAAGCCTTAAAGTGCAAAACTTCAAAAATACGAAACAAAATGCACCTTGAAATAAAAGGTAAAGAACAACGAAACAAATCTATATATCAACATGTATCATGAAATTATTAAATATATAATGACAATCAATAATATAATCAATAAATATAAGCACATTGAAAAGCAAGTAAAAAATTAAATGAAACTTGACCTGAAATATGACATAACATATGCCTTTGAAATGAATATGGTTACTTTCACCTATTTTACATGAAAATCTAAATGAATGAATTTCACACCTTGTTTATTTTTTTATGAATGCATGATTGCACTATGTTTTTATTGCAACATTTCATGATGCTTTTAATGATTTATTAATATATTTATTTATTTATGCATACTAGCTGACATTTCAATACACTTACAGTGGGTACGGAAAGTATTCAGACCCCCTTTAAATTTTTCACTCTTTGTTATATTGCAGCCATTGCTAAAATCATTTAAGTTAATTTTTTCCTCAATGTACACACAGCACACCATATTGAAAAACACAGAATTGTTGACATTTTTTTGCAGATTTATTAAAAAAGAACAACTTAAATATCACATGGTCCTAAGTATTCATTTTTGCTCAGTATTTAGTAGAAGCACCCGTTTGATCTAATACAGCCATGAGTCTTTTTTGGGAAAGATGCAGCAAGTTTTTCACTCCTGGATTTGGGGATCTTCTGCCATTGCTCCTTGCAGATCCTCTCCATTTCTGTCAGGTTGGATGGTAAACGTTTGTGGACAGCCATTTTTAGGTCTCTCCAGATGCTCAATTGGGTTTAATTTCAGGGCTCTGGCTGGGCCATTCAAGCACAGTCACAGAGTTGTTGTGAAGCCACTCCTTCGTTATTTTAGCTGTGTGTGCTTAGGGTCATTGTCTTGTTGGAGGGTAAACCTTCTGCCCAGTCTGAGGTCTTGAGCACTCTTGAGAAGGTTTTCGTCCAGGATATCCCGGTACTTGGCCGCATTCATCTTTCCCTCGATTGCAACCATCGTCCTGTCCCTGCAGCTGAAAAACCACCCCACAGCATGATGCGGCCACCACCATGCTTCACTGTTTGGGACTGTATTGGATGGTGATGAGCAGTGCCTGGTTTTCTCCATACATACTGCTTAGAATTAAGGCCAAAAGTTCTATCTTGGTCTCACAGACCAGAGAATCTTATATCTCACCATCTTGGAGTCCTTCAGGTTTTTTAGCAAACTCCATGCAGGCTTTCATGTGTCGTGCACTGAGGAGAGGCTTCCGTCGGGCACTCTGCCATAAAGCCCCGACTGGTGAGGGCTGCAGTGATGGTTGACTTTCAACAACTTTCTCCCATCTCCCGACTGCATCTCTGGAGCTCAGCCACAGTGATCTTTGGGTTCTTCTTTACCTCTCTCACCAAGGCTCTTCTCCCCCGATAGCTCAGTTTGGCCGGACGGCCAGCTCTAGGAAGGGTTCTGGTCGTCCAAACGTCTTCCATTTAAGGATTATGGAGGCCACTGTGTCTTAGGAACCTTAAGTGCAGCAGAAATTTTTTTTGTAACCTTGGCCAGATCTGTGCCTTGCCACAATTGTCTCTGAGCTCTTCAGGCAGTTCCTTTGACCTCATGATTCTCATTTGCTCTGACATGCACTGTGAGCTGTAAGGTCTTATATAGACAGGTGTGTGGCTTTCCTAATCAAGTCCAATCAGTATAATCAAACACAGCTGGACTCAAATGAAGGCGTAGAACCATCTCAAGGATGATCAGAAGAAATGGACAGCATCTGAGTTAAATATATGAGTGTCACAGAGTGTCCTGTCACTACTTAGGACCATGTGATATTTCAGTTTTTCTTTTTTTATAAATCTGCAAAAATGTCAACAATTTCTGTGTTTTTCTGTCAATATGGTGTGTTGTGTGTACATTAATGAGGAAATTTTTTTAACTTAAATTATTTTAGCAAATGGTTGCAATATAACAAAGAGTAAAAAATTTAAGGGGGTCTGAATACTTTCCGTACCCACTGTACATGCATTTATTGCAGCATTCCATGATGCAATTAATAATTTATTTATGCCATTTTTTTAATGCATGCATGCTTACATTCCAATGTACTTTTATGTTTTCATGGCAAAATTTCATGATGCATTTAATGATTTATTTATTTATATTAAATCCTCCTAATTAATATGAAAAGAAAAAACTTAAAAAAAAAAATACAAAAGTTAAAAGTGCTGAAACATCACAGTCCAATAAAATATGCCTCTGGACTGGGCATAAAAAGGCATGAAGGAGGATCTTCTCTTATGCTATTGTATAAAAACATGGGCATCACTCACTCATGCGCAGTGTTTACCTTGCCGGTGGATTTGACTCCTTTCCAGACACAGAAATAGCAGACTGTCCACACCAGCAGCAGACACAGGGCCAGACGCCAGTTTACTGAGCCCAGACGATCCACACTAGCAGACAGGTCCAACACCTCACGTCTGGAGAGAGACACACACTCACAAACATCCACAAACACACCATCAAATCCTTCAAATCATTGCCACGCGTTCATACCAGACACTTACTCCCAAAACTCAATGACTGGAGACGTGGCGTTTTCAGAGAGATCGCTCATGTTGTGTCGATCAAACCCCCTGCAGGAGTCTAAAGGAGATACAAGACAATGCATTTACACTATATTACCCAGGATTACACTGATGTACTTTGTTTAAACTTTGGATGCTCTGGAAGTCACTTTGGATACAAAACTCATCTGCTGAATGAAAGCATTTCAATCTAGATGCATTTGCTGTTAATGTTAAACAAAGTCGTTTAATCTAAAATATCAAATTTCGAATTTGGCTCGAAATTGCATTATAATGTGGAAAAAGTCTTTCCAAAACCCTGCCCTTAAAAACATGTCAGCCAATCTGATGCCAGCAAACACAATGACTGACAAACAGAGAGCATTTCTGATTGGCTAAAAAAATAAAAACAATAAAAGACTGTAGCAGAGACAGGTAGAATTTGACATTTTACAAGTAAACATATATATATACATATACATACATATACATATACACTGAACTAAATTATAAATGCAACACTTTTGTTTTTGTCCCCATTTGTAATGAGTTGAACTCAAAGATCTAAGATTTTTTTTCTATGTACACAAAAGGCCTATTTCTCTCAAATATTGTTCACAAATCTGTGTTAGTGAGCACTTCTCCTTTGCCGAGATAATCAATCCACCTCACAGGTGTGGCATATCAAAATGCTGATTAGACAGCATGATTATTGCAAAGGTGTGCCTTAGGCTGGAACAATAAAAAGCCACTCTAAAATGTGCCACTCAACACATCTCCTTCGCATAGAGTTGAGCAGGTTGTTGATTGTGGCCTGTGGAAATGTTGGTCCACTCCTCTTCAATGGCTGTGGGAAGTTGCTGGATATTGGCAGGAACTGGAACACGCTGTCGTATACGCCGATCCAGAGCATCCCAAACATGCTCAATGGGTGACATGTCCGGTGAGTATGCTGCCATGCAAGAACTGGGATGTTTTCAACTTCCAGGAATTGTGTACAAATCCTTGCAACATGGGGCCATGCATTATCATGCTTCAACATGAGGTGATGGTCGGGGATGAATGGCACAACAATTGGGGGGGGGTCTCATGATCTCATCACGGTATCTTTTTGCATTCAAAATGCCATCAATAAAATACACCCGTGTTCGTTGTCCATAACATACACCTACCCATACCATAACCCCACCGCCACCATGGGCCACTCGATCCACAAAGTTGACATCAGCAAACCGCTCACCCACATGATGGCATACACGTTGTCTGCCATCTGCCCTGAACAGTGAAAACTGGGATTAATTTGTGAAGAGAACACCTCTCCAAAGTGCAGACGCCATCGAATTTTCCCACTAAGTCAGTTACGACGACGAAACTGCAGTCAGGTCGAGACCCCGATGCGGACGACGAGCATGCAGATGAGCTTCCCTGAGACGGTTTCTGACAGTTTGTGAAGAAATTCTTTGGTGCGCAGAAAACACCATCTTTACATCAAACAAACTCACAACCAAGAAACGTTTCATTAATTTAAATAAAGCTCAAATAAATAAAACTTAAACAAAAAAATTAAATGTTGGCATCTAACTCAAATAAAATGTTTACACTGAAATACTACAAAGGTCAATTAATTTACTAAGGTAAATTAAAGCAAAAAAAATCTAATAAAAACGAATAAAAATGACAAAATCACATAAAATTAATAAAATATAACTAAAATGAAAACTGAAAATACAAAAATATTAACAAATTATACTAAAATAACACTGGATTGAGCAAAGATTTGTTGGTTTAAGCTGTTTTTTTTCTAGATAGATATATAGATATAGATGTATATACATCTTCAGGCACACTGCTCTGACCAACATGTTCCCTGCACACTGCTGAGTAGACACGTGTGTCGTCAGATCAAGAGAAGAGCCGAGAGAATGTGATGGTTCATGTTACAGGGGAAGGACGAGCTTCTCCATCTCTCTGCTGCGGCTGATCCTGCCTGATAACAGAAGCAAAGATTCATTTTCAAATCCTTGCTAAATCCTTCCATTTTCTGTCAGGCAGTATTTTTCATGTTTTTTGGTCGGAGGGCTTGGGTCCCTATCCAGTACATCTCTTAGAGGTGTTAAAAAGGTATCTGATCTCTAGCACTGGTTCTGAAGTATTTAATGTGGAATAGTAATGTCAGCTGGAAGAACACACCTCAAGTCTTACTCTTTTATTGGACCAGAGGACATTTTATCCCAGATGGGTTTATAAAGCATGAGTGCTTATTAAGTTGTGTGATCTTGAAAATTCAGTATGAGGATAAATCAGGTATCAGAATTAAATGTTAGGCCAAGAAAAGTTTCTGTAAATGGTTCTGTAAGAAGAGTGGCACAGTTATGTAATCAAGATGTAAGCTGATTTACTCTAGTCTTCAGTGTCATATATGTTGTGCATATTGATATAAGTTTTGGTTTAAGATTATGAAAGTATTGATTCATCTGGTGAGTTTGAGTGGCAAGTAAACTGATGAGAAGGAATAGCTGGACGTTTTGCATCAGACCACTAAATTATGCACCAGGATGTCTGCTTGCATCAAACGTGTCTACAGATGCTTCTATATGGGATAGTGAACCTGATGCCAGAACTCGAGAGAGACACTTTCAAAGGTTTGGATTTTTTTCTGAAGGAATGCTCAGGTCTGGCCCCTGAAGAACAATTCATCTTTAGAAGCCCTAGAAGGTGCTTGAGTCTATTGATGATGTTGGATACAGGACGGGAGGAGAAACAGGAAAAAGACCCCCAAATATAACGAGACTGTACATATCTCTGTTTATGATTTACACATCAACGCTGGGCGATAGTGTTGCAACATATAGCAAAAATCGTAATTTAAATTAATTTCTTGGCAGCAACACTATTTTAATTTGCATAGCTTTTCAGTACCAAAGCTTTTTTAATGGATTGAAATATTACTATTATTATAAAATAATAATTTCTATCAGCATTTCAAGTCAAATCAAGTCACATTTATTTTTATACTGCTTTATACAGTAGCGATTTTCAAAGCAGCTTCACGGTATTAAACTGGAAAATAACAGAATAAGTGATGCAAACTTCACAGATGAGGCAAATCCAAATTCTGCAGCTGTAGCAAGATGTTAACGTCATCACTTATGAACAAATATGATTCATAGCAGAAGACAATGGTCTTATTTTAGCAATAAAGTTATGTGTATTTTCTGTTTCTTTTGCATCAGAACTAGTGACTTGTTAAATGAATCACTCATTTGAATCAGATCTTTTCTACATGTTAGAAAATTTGATTACAGATTCAGTGTGAATCAGAGGAAGTTCAAATCTTCATGTTTCAGTTGACTATTTTTAACATTTTATATTTATGATGAAAAATGTTCTAACAGATTTTTAAAAATCGAATTACTGCCGAATATTTAAAAACAAATTTAATATATAGAAAAACATGAAGTAGCTTGCCATGTAGCTTGTATAGAGTAATTAGCTACTTTCTAGTAATGTAGCTACTTTAGTTATTTTGTAGATACTTTTTCTATTTTACTTCCTTTTTTTAGATGATCAACAGCTGAATATTAAAAAAATGTCATAATGTTTTAAATGCTAGGTACTTTTAGAATCTATTTGTAGTGCTGCAAAGGCTAGCTTTCAGCTTACTTTAGCTAATTTGTGGTGTATTTGGTAGGCTATTATAGCTAACTACACTTTATTTATAGTTTCCCAACACTGGCACACTCTCCTTAAAATGTAAAAATATTCCTTGTCCATATTCAAGAGCATACAGATTAATGCGTAATATGAGAGGAACACTGCCGTGACATTTTCATCCAAACTGCTCACTCAAAATTAACATATTGTGCATTCTGCATCTGATAAAACTGACCTCAGCAGCTTGCCCCCATTTGTTCAGAACTCTGCAGGCAATGACTCTTCACAATTAAAAATCCGTTATTTTCTTCCATAAAAATATAATCGGCAACATGCTCTGTAGTTTCAGACAGAGCGTTTGCACATCCTGACCTCCTCTCAACCTTTGGCTAATACCGAGCTTGCTATGCTATTACTGATTTCCAGTGCCTGTCCAGTGCTAGGGTTGAAACGAATATGAAGACTGCTTTGGGCAAGAATGCCTTTTGTGTAAAAGCTGCAACACTAGCCAGTTCTATCAGTCTAAGATAAATGTGTGTGTGTTTATATAGATATATATTCTCTTCATTTTCAATTTTGCTGTTGGAGTGCTGATATTTTGATGCTGTTGCAATATGTGTCTCTTGTGAGGCAAAATTAATGTCTGGATTGAGATGATTGTCTGCAGTCATATTGATCTGATGTTCACTCGTCTTACAAACCTTTTATTTTGTATCTGTGCTGTCTTATTGTGTTTGTCCTCCCATTCAGAAATTTTGCTGAATACTGATGTTACATAAGCCTAAAAAACAAGCCATTAAAGCGGGGACGTGAAATACAGAATCTGTGACTTCTGAGTTAGTTGCAGCTGAATCTTTTCTGATGAGACTCAAGGGAAACACGTCATTCAGGATACAGCTCAGGTGTATAAACATAAGCCATTACTGTTAGTATCAAAGGTACACTGAGTAGTATCTTTAAAAGGTTTTACATCTAAATTGAATATGAAATGATATTTGCAACTTCTTTTACTGTCAATCTAGGCTAATACGTATACTGGAAATACGTACCTGTACCTAAATATCTGTAAAACGCAGCTAAACATTCAATTCATTGCAGTTTCCAATTGAAATGAACACCAGTGGCAGTAAAACACCAACTTTTAACCATTTTTACATAATGACATTTAATACATTTAATATCTCCGATCGCCGACATTTAATATCTCCGATCTGACGTAATACATATACAACTAACTTAATTAAACATTGCCAAAATCATGCTCATCTTTTTTTCAATCAAACTGAATGTACTTTTAGATTTGCCCGGGTTGAATGAGATGGGTTTGTGATTAACACAGGATTAAACAAGAAAATGATAGGGCGGGACTAGATTTTATCTAAAGGCATTTTGATTGGATCATGAAAGGTTGGTGTTGCCATGTTAGAATAGAGTTTGCAGTTAATTGTGGAGTCCTATAAATAAAGTTTCCAAAGGGAGGATTTCACAGCGATGCCATAAATCCACTTTAAGTTACCCTTAAGTTTCCCCTTACATTGAAAAGTTCTTACAAGAACCATTTTAGTGGATTTAATGTTAATGATAATAATAATCAAAAAAAAAAAAATTAATATCAAATTAATAATAATACGTAATAATTAATGTAATGGTTAATTTAAGAATCTTCATGGAATCACAGATGCCAGTAAAGGACCTTTATTTTTAAGAGTGCATTTCCCTCTTAAAACACCACTGTCACTGATGTTCCCTTTCGTGGAACTTCGAACTGCGTCCTCTAGGGGTCGCTATGGGGAACGCCTCGTCGTGACCCGTGCCTGAAGCATACATTGAAAAAACACCAAATCGTTGGCCGGCGACAGCCATGACGTAACTACCGGTGCGACTACAGTATAAATAGACGCCGGGAGCACACATCATTCACTTCTTCGTCTTCACTGACCGTTCTGTTTGAAGCGTGCATTCCAAAAGCAAAGTAAGACTATTTCTTTCCTACTATGGCGAGCACTAGCAAAGCGTTTAAAAGATGTGTGCATCCGTGTCATCGCTATTTGACACCAGATGACACACACGATCTATGCGTTGTGTGTTTGGGCGAGGAGCACGCACGCGATGTCTTCGAGGAGGCAATCTGCGTGCATTGCGAGAGCTTTCGCTGAAAAAGCTCCGTTCTCGTTTGTCTCTCTTCCCGAGTGGAGAGGGACAACCATCGGTTTCCCGCAGCTCGGGACCTGCCGCTGCTGAGGCACGGAGGAGAATGAGATCGTGGGGATCAGGTGGACCTAGCCGATGAGGCTGAAGGGGGGGTTACCCTCTTCCGCGCATCGGTGTCGGGCAAGAGACAGCCACTGGACGATGATATCCTCTCCTTGATATCATCTGATCCAGGGGCCAGTGCTCAGTTGGGCCCAGCCCAACAAGAGCAGGAAATGGATGCGGAGAGTGAAGAAGCTGAGGCTGAGCTTTCCCAATCCACCTGCCCTGCGTATGATGAGCTGTTAGAGGTGATGGATCGGGCCACGGCAAGGCTCGAATTACCATAGAAACGAGCCAAGGAGGTGACGTCGCCTCGACGAACGTTATCTCTCTGAACATAGACCTCCAGCTCAAGTGAGCCTTCATTTCCTTCCTGATCTCCACACTGAGATCAAGAAGGAATGGGAGAGGCCGTTTTCCTCACGCGTATACCGGTTTCAGCATACGAGTTATGCGAATATCGAGTCAATGCGCGAAAGCGGCTATGGGATGATGCCCCCTGTGGAAGAGACGCTAGCCAGCTATCTCTCTCTGGGGGAGACGTCATCCCTCAAAACTCCCTCCTTGCCATCCGTGCCCCTTCAAGCCACATCTCGCACGAACGGCAAGGCGTACGCAGCAGCAGGTCAGGCTGCAGCCTCATTGCACACCATGGCGGTGCTTCAGGCATACCAGGCTCACCTGCTGAAGGACCTGGATGAGGGGAAGGGCCTTTCCTCTGCCGGAACGGCTGAGCTGCGGCGCACCACAGACTTGGCCCTCCGGGCTACTAAGCAGGCAGCCTCGGCCATGGGCAGAGCGATGGCTGCTATGGTGGTGACGGAGCGGCAGTTGTGGGTGAACTTTGGGACATCGGGAAGAAAGAAAGGGCTTTCTTTCTCGATGCCCGGTGAGACCATCTGAAGGTTTGGCACCTCCCGTTCAGACGGTGGTCGACAAGCAGGGAGTCGAAGTCGCGCTCAGCAGCGTTCAAATCCTTCATACCACGAAGGCCCAGGTCTGAGCCCGAACAAACCAGGGGTCCTAGCCCGTCTCGGTTTGAGGATCAGA